>CM037091.1:118160948-118466370 GCA_020916435.1 Oxytropis ochrocephala | reverse complement strand
TACTAAAAATTAATAAAAATAGGCATCATGTGTATAAATTCATGTTTCACGTAGAAATCATGTAAATTTTTTACCATATTTTTTTATGCATCATGTGTAAATTCATGCTTCCACAGAGCTAAAATTAACAATAATAATAATAATGGTCTTATAAATACTATTCATATTCACTAATATTTTAAATAATAAATATGTATGTTCTAATAAAATAATTGTTGAATGTGATACAAAATATTAAATAATTAGAATATAAATCTAATATATAATAACACAAATCTAATTCCTATATGATAATTAAATAAAGCAAATTTTCATTTTTTATATAATCATAGACTTGGGTGAGGGTAGAAGGCGATTGATTGATTCTAAATAATAAGGTGTGGAATGCTTTAAGTGTTTGTATTAGTTAATTAGATATCAAAACAGTTAATAGATATAAACTAACATTTGCAAAAGATTTTATCAAAACGAAAAGTGGCCCAGCGGTAAAGTATTGCCCATGTTACTTGAGGGATGCAAGTTCAATACCTGATCCTTACACTTTCTATCCCATTTTTAAAATATAAGCAACCCGGCCCGGGTTAAATAGCACGGATGGGTCGCCGGGCTGCACGGGTTTCACTGGGTCATGACGGGCCACATGCATATCCAATCCAATGTGAAAATCGAACTTTCTATCCCATTTTTAAAATATAAGCAACTCGGCTCGCGTTAAATAGCACGGGTGAGTCGCCGGGCTGCACGGGTTTCACCGGGTCATGACGGGCCACATGCATATCCAATCCGATGTGAAAATCGAGCCTAGCTCACCGCCGGGTCATGGGCCGACCGGTCCAACCACCAGGGTCGGTCCGGATTTCATATCACTAGTTTGTAGTAGTTAGAAAGTTGTTCAGATTAAACTAATTATTGTACCCGATTGTAATTAAACTGAGTGAACTATATATGTTCAGCTCACAAATTCATTCTATCGAGAGATTTCAATCTACACTTTGTCAAAGTACTCTATCAAATTGGCACCAGAGCTCTTTTGAGGGTCCTGATCTTCAAGAACCACAAACAGAAACGAGGATTAATGCAAATTCTTCAAATGACAAATGGAAACGAAGAGAACTTCGCTCAACCAACAATTCCCAAATTTGATGGACATTACGAGCACTGGAGCATGCTCATGTGACAAAGTCAGTGTTGACCAAGTCAGCAAAGCCAGACGTAAACACGATCAGATATTAAGATTTCGTTAAAAGATTAAGACTTTTCATAGCCCAACAGTGAACCAAACAAAAAAGAGGTTATCCGTTATTTGTTTACCAAACAAACTCTTAATTAGATATGGATCCAGTGTAGTATTGCGCTCATTCGCTCAACCCATTCTCTTCTCTATCGTAAATGCTGTGTTAATCATTTGCAAAAATGAATTGTGATTATAATATGGAGTGATATAAAAAGAAGGCACCGCCAAGAATCGTAGGGTGTCGCAGGGCTTGATGTTTAAATGAACAGCAATCAAGCATCAAAAGAGCGCCACGTACCGGTCACTGAAAAGCGAGATGCCACGTTGGCGGAAAACAGCACCAAGAAACGAGACGCTCCATAGGAAGGAAGGTAACCACCGGATGGATGGATGATGCTATTGAGTTTGCCACGCAGGCAGTGGGGCCACATATGGTGACGCTTTTACGGACTGGAAACCTAAGCCGTGGAGTTTGTGGGTGAGATTTCACTTGGATGAGAAAAGACTCCAATAAGAAAAACAGAGCCAAAAAAAAGTGCAATGGGGCGTTGGAACCACTGGCTACTAAATTCGTGACACTTGTCACCATCCGTCACAGTTTTCCCCTTCCGCCCTTGCCGACCTCAAATTAAAGTTTAAATAAAAAAAAATGAAAAAAAAGGGGAGAAATTGTAGTGGCTGAGATTGCTCGTGAGTGTTGAACAGTTGGATGTGGATGCTTCTGGTTCCATGTAGTTGTAGGTTGCTCCCGCAAGCACCTTCCTTCTTCTTTTATTGCTACTTCTGCTTCTGCTGCTGCTCCTACTCTCTCTCTCTCTCTCTCTCTCTCTTCTTTCCTATTCCAATCATTTCTTCCTTCTTCCGATCCGAAGCTTCAGATGAGTCGGCCGGTGAATTCCTTCGCTTCACATGCATGATTGCACTTTCAACCTTCCCCTTTTTCTTCAACATGCCTTTATTGCGAGGTACTTTCGCTTTTTCTTCTTCTTCTTTTATTTTATTGAACACTAATTGGTTCCGAGAATATTTAATCACAAAACAATAGTATTATTCTGCATCTCTCCATTAATTAACTTTCTGGATTGGAATAAATCCCCATCCGTTGAGTTGAACTTCGATTGCTTTGTGATTAATTTTTCTCGGCAACCAAAGAGTAGTTTAAAATTTCAGTTGTAGTGAAGTGCATATAGTGAGTGACAGGGTCGAATTAGAACTTAAAACGTACTACATGTTAGAAGTGATGATATGATTACTAATTATAGTTGTTTCCGCGTTTGGAAGGTTTTGGCGCTGTGGATTTCTTTTGGTGAGGATCCTGATTAAGGAATTTCCTCTATGTTGCGGTGGATGGATTATTAAAATTTCTTAAATCTGTTTTTTTCTTTTTCTTTCTTGAATTTTAAATGCTTATGATTTTAACTGCTTATACCAAACAGAGACGGATCTCTACCTATTGTTCTCGCTTTCTGTTTCTTTTGCAGTAGCATCGCCATCACCTTAATATCAGCTTCTGCTTACTTTCACCACAACGGCTTTCCTATTTGCTGTGCTTCATGTCACAAAAAAAGAAAGGAGGTTTTCCTTTTACCCACTCCTAGTCAGGGAAGATCTGAAGCAGCGCTAGCTGCACACCTCCTCTCATGGATGCATATTCCTCTGGAGAAGAAGTGGTTGTTAAGGTCTGTTTATCATGCTAGATAAGCTTTTATTTCTTTTCTTTAAAGCGGACAAATAAATTTATCAACGTCATCATCTGAGTAGATAACTGTCAATTGCAGACAAGAAAACCATATACAATCACAAAGCAAAGAGAACGATGGACCGACGAGGAACACAATAGATTTCTCGAAGCCCTGAAGCTATACGGGCGAGCATGGCAACGCATAGAAGGCAATATTTTGTTATTCATGTATATATTTCATTTTCTTCATATGCATATCATTTTGGATTTCCAAATAATTTAGATATCCAGATTCTTGATTTTGAACTGTCCTATTAGGAAATGGTGATCAAATCTTAATTAGAACTCTCTTTTTTCTCCCTCCCGGCCCCCCTTTGCCGGCGTTTTACTTTTCCCTGCAGACCACATAGGAACAAAGACTGCTGTGCAAATCCGGAGCCATGCACAAAAATTCTTTTCAAAGGTCGATTGGTTCCTTCTCACCTTGGATTATATGTTTTTAAAAAGTTTTGGTCCTTTTAGTTGAATTTATGCTTTATTTTGACCTGATGTTGATTTATCAATCAGTTTAGTGTATTATTTGATTCAATTTAATCATTAAAATTCCCATTAAAAGGCATGGAATAGTACCCGGGTCTCAAATTTAAAATCTATAAAAACTCTAACAATATGACCTACTCTTGGTGAAATTCAAAGGTGGAGGAAACCACAGTGTTTCTTCTCTATTAAAAAGGGTTAGTTATGTTTTTAGTCCTCACAATTCGGCTAATATTTGTTTTGTCCTTGAAGTTTAAAAAGTAGTTTTTCCTTCCCAATCTTTAGAGATCTATCATCCATAGTTTCCCAACCTGATTCCGATGGCTGAGGCATCTACATAGAATAACAACACATACCACCTGTTCTACTTAAATTACAGGCAAAAAAAAAACTAATCACACCTCCAACTCACCTCTTTTATCCCTTATCCCTGTTCCTCCCCTACCTGCCCAAAATCTCTCTTCCCACACCTACTCCCCACCCACAGCTTTCCCCTTTCCCTTCCCTATCCCCTTGTTCACCTGGTATTGATGCACAAGTGTATCAAAAACTTTGGTCATGCTCAATCTCACGCTCACCATTTATACTTGCACAAAAATTAAATTTTGTGTCTCCCAAATCTTCTTCTCCTAGTCTATTCTAAACCTTTAGGCTTCTTCTATGTTTGTCCCAAATTAGAGTTAGGGACAACAATTTGGATGGGTAACAGTGGTTCGATGGCGGTTAGGTGGTGGTAGTGGGATTGCTTGAACATGGCGGGGTGTCTGGTATGAGGTTCCCTTCCCCTCCTTCATCCACCCTCAGGCCTCTGGGATTTTGAAGAAGACCGATTGTGGTCGAAATTCGAGTTGAATCTCAAGAAGAACTTCGGTTTCCCCTTCATGCATGACATTGAGGGAAAATATTGATTGAATGACCCAAATCGAGCGCACTATGGTTATAGAGGGTATGATGGAAGCACAAATATTGAGAGAGAGAGAGAGAGAGAGAGAGAGAGAGAGAGGAACCTTGAGAAGTAGGAATTTGAGGGCTGCCGCCTACCGGTGAGCAACAACAAGGGACAAGGGGACCATATGTGGTGGCAAAGGTCCATCTGCGTGCAGCACAGAGGGCTCCATCCCCTTCTTTGGTTTTATTATGTTGCATTCTTGTAAAGACATATGGGCATTACCTACTTCATTCTTATTTCCTTTGATTTCGGTGTTGGTGGCAAGTGGGAGACATCCTTCGTCAAAAGTGATGTGATGTTACAAGCCGATTTTGTAAGGATGACTTAGGTCTAAAATCCTAAGATGGTATCAAATCCTACTCCAGGTGTGTTGGACCACGCGCTATTGGGTGATTTGTATCTCACTCCATTTGTTGAAAGTCTTACATCGGATGTGATATGCCTCAAAAGTGTTCGTAAGTGGAAATTCTAAGAGGGTCACAAATATTTTAGTTTTTATTTTTCGGTAAGGATGGGAATAACGGTATGTGGAGGTAGCATCTGACGATATTGGGACAATGTTATGTGGGGTTTAGAGGAGAGGAAGAGGAGGAAGTTTGAAGAAGGAAGATGGAGTCCCACATTGGATACTAGTATGGTCTCGATAGTGGTTATAAGGGGGCAACCTGCACTCCTTGAGGCAGTATTTGGGGTTGAGTTAGGCTCAAACTAAAATTCTAGGATGGTATTAGAGGCTATTATGATCCGTTGGGCCACACGCAGATGTCTAGTCCAACAAGCTTCACGCCCTGACGTCCACCAGTCTTGGGCGTGAGGAGGTGTGTTGGATTCCACATTGGATAGGTATATGATGGTTGAATTCTAGCTCTTGGATGTTAGCATTTCTGGCAATTCAGTTATGTTTGTATATAGACTAATCACAAGTAAATAATAAGGAGATTCAGGCTTTTCTATAAAAAAGAAATGAAAGCAAATCACTTAATGCATATAGTAAATGAGTTTAGAGGACTGTTTTCCAGCTGTAACAGTGTCAATGTCAATAATGAGGCAAGATAATAATACAAAGAAAGAGTCAGAGAAATGAAATTGTTTCATAAGCCTTACAAAATTCGTATCATTTCAATTTTATTCTTCATTGAATAACACGAGAGATAGTGAACACCAGGAATATATCTGTGTAATATACTAATATGTATATGTTTTGTCCAAAATATAGGATTAGCGCTTTGATTCCTCTGCTTCATTATGGATAAGGGTCCTAATGTGGATGCTCTAAGGGCTTTAGTTAAGAAACATTTCATACATCCTATTAAATGCTTTATATTACTAAATGATATTGTATTTTCAATGTAATTAAGCTTATCTTTTCATTAAGTAATTTCTACTTTTGTTTCCTTAACTGATTCCCTTGGGGAACTTTGATAGTTTACTTTACGATAAATATTATGAGAATTTTATATAAACGAACGCTTATAGGTGCTTGTAACGAGGCAATGATCAATTAGATTGAATCACTGCTATTGTAAGGACGTTATTCATTTTTATATCCTTTACTAAACCATATGTAATGCTGAAATTACATTACATATCCTGCAAATAGTGACAATGCCAAGTGTGCTTGAAAATTTAAACATAGATGAAGAAAAATGAGAGATATAACTTAAGCCTTAGGCATTCAAATGGTTTACATTTTCAGATGCTCCTGTGTTTTCTGTTAGGTTTAAGTCCATAACTTTTTGGAATTGAATTATCACATATCAACCTTTTTCTCGGTGGCCATATTGGAAAGATGAGAGGGTTCAATGCTTTAGTGATGTCCACAAATGCAATGGAGAGATATAGTATAGAACCACGAGCTGAAGCAAACACAAGTGGCTGAAGCACATGTATATTTGGAGAACCTGATACTTTTGTGAAAAAAATGATTTTTGTAGAGATCTTTAAGAATATTAGTGAGCTGAATGAAATTTTATTAATTAATAATATAAGATCACAAAGAGGAACATTTTGAAATGCTTTTCATTGAATGTTTCTGGGATATACAATGGTTGAAAACTTGATCAAAGAATAAACTATAATTAGTTTAAAACATTGTTAGATATAGTGTTAGTGGTCTGATGCCAATTCACCACTGAGAGAAGAATGTTCAGTTTTTGACTGCTTTAAGCTAAGGTTAACTAGTATTCAGATAGGAAGGTCCATCCAGCTTAGCGTCATGTGCGTCTTGAAACCTCAAAGCATGAAAAAAATCCCTTACATTCGCAAGGCTTTTAGGTTCTATGGGTCTTTGTTTCTCGCTCTAATACCTTTTCTAGATTTCATTACTTATTTTTCTTACAAGGCTTTTAGGTTTCAATGGCATGTTCTGGCTATATACTTTCCTGAATTCATGTTTAATTCTTCTGTTTGGCCTTTTGGAAATAAAAACTTCATTGAAAAAGAATTTTACCTTGTTTATCCTTTCCTTGGGTTATACTTGAATATAACGATACTTGCACAGACATACACTCACACACCGCTCATCATTCCATGCAAGCCACCTTGGTTTCAGTGTAACTTTATTATTTGGCCAAAATTATGCACATGTCTCATATTTTGTGCTAGTATATTTTTCAAACTAATACCAGACATTTCTCATTCGCTTGATCAATCTTACACTTGGCATATGAGTGATACATGCCATATTTTAAATGCAATAAGTTCCAATAAGGGATGGTAGAAATATAATTGGTCTCGAACAACTTGCGCTGATAATAATTTTAAAAACTATATATTTTCTAGAAATGACATGAAGTTTTGCCTATTTATGTCAAATGTGTTTGTTCTGAACCCATGATTGTTTTGTCTAGTGATCAGGAAAGTTATTTTTAGTCCTTTGAAGCATCAACCACTAGAGAAAGAAAGTTTTTTTGTGTTGAAACAATAGTTTCTAAGAAAAAGTGGAAGTCTTTTAAATGTTGTTCTGGTTTAAAAAAATATTTTCGCCCTTATACATGGCATCTATTCTTAATCTACTCAGAAAAAGTTATTAAGCCAGTCCCAATTATTACCCGTTTTATCTCTACCGTCAGAACCTTAGAAACAGCAGTCACTAGTGAGTGGGCGGTAGGGACCAAACACCTAACAGTTGCAAGTGTTGGGTGTTTAGGGACTAAAATATTATCATAACCTATTGTTTTTAAGTTTGTCAAACTTGCTTTTGTGCCGCATTCCTATCATAAACAGTCCTGTTTATGTACAAGTCAACAATGACAATGTTTGCAGATTATTATATATATATATATATAGTCATATGATCCAGGAGGGTTACATTTACTTATTTGACCTGTCTTGTTCCATATAACTACTTAACTGTACTTTTTGGCTTGGAGAACTTGATGCCAATAACTCCCTACATCAGTAGAGCCTATATACTGCACAAGTTTTTATCTTTTTTAACTACTATCACTAGCTAACAAACTCTGTGAATAATGCTTGAATACACCTAAAGATGATTTATTTTCATATCTTGATGGTAGAATTGTTTAGACATTTTCTTGGCCATCTTGGAAGTTAATACTTGATTAAAAATCATTCTCATAATTGATTCCGCTTTATACTCGAATGCATTGGAATTTTAGTGTTAGAGCTATTACAGAATCTGGTTAGTATTTTGGAAATTCCACAAAAGAATCAATGCTCAAAGGCTCCAATTAGTGCTTTTCAAAAAAAATTGGTAAAACTTAAGCTGCTGAACATATTCTTATACTTTTTACTTTCAGTTGGAGAAGGAAGCCCTTGTAAAAGGCGTTCCTGTAGGTCAAGCTCTTGACATAGACATTCCCCTCCACGGCCCAAAAGAAAACCAAGCAATCTTTATCCTCGCAAGACCTATGTTGGTGCCCCAACATTACCTAGTGGAGAAAAGTATGGAAAGCCTCTTCCTATGGTTGCATCTTCACATGGTAAACAAGCACTGGACTTCGAGAAAGAACCACTTCCAGAGGTTGATATTTATTTTTTACATTTCACTTGTCATTCAAAGATTATGTGTTTTCCTTTCAATAAAATCATCATTCTTTTCCTTATTTTTCTAGAAGAATAATGATGACGAAAGGCCAACGACTGTAAAAGAAAATAAAGATGAAAATTGCTCAAACTTATTTACCATCCTCCAGGAGGCACCGTGTTCATCTGTATCTTCAGGAAACAAGAGTTCAATCACAATGTCAGTGCCACAAAGAAATTCCTGCACCTTAAGGAGTTTATACCATCAGTGAAAGAGGTAATAACTCGAGGTGAAACAAATGAATCTTTTACCACTACTGAGATTGAAAATCAGAAGTTGGAGATAGATGATGGCAAATACACACAAAAGAGTAGTGGTACTTGTACGACCTCTAAGTTGGAGAATTATTGTTCTCCCAAATCAGTTCAAACTGAGAAAACAGATGGACTTACTTCTGCATTAACAATAGATGAGATGCAAGCTAATCAGAATTACCCAAGACACATCACTGTGCACGTTGTTGATAGGAACCTTGGAAATACTGCTCAAAATCCATCACAAGATAAGTTGATTCAAGACTCCATATTTCAGCCAATAGAAGGGGTGAATGGGCAACCTAATTTTTTCACCAATCCAGCTGCATCAAACACAAGTGAAAGTCAAAATAACCCAGCACGATCCTCTATTCTTCAATCTTTTCCTTCTAGTCCTCCCTTTGCACAACATAATCATGAGGATTACCGATCTTTTCTTCACATGTCCTCTACATTTTCAAGTCTTATTGTCTCTAACTTGCTGCAAAACCCTGCAGCCCATGCTGCAGCAAGTTTTGCTGCAACATTTTGGCCCTATGCAAATGCAGAAACTTCAGTGAATTCTCCTGCTTGCTCTCAAGGAGGTTTTCCATCTAGACAAATTGCTCCTCCTCCAAGTGTGGCAGCTATTGCAGCTGCTACGGTAGCTGCTGCAACTGCATGGTGGACAGCTCATGGACTGCTTCCCTGTGTGCTCCACTCCATGCAGCTTTTGCTTGTACTCCTGCATCAACAACTGCAGGTCCATCAATGGATATTGGTGAAGCACAGCCAAAGACAGAGCAAGGAGATGTTACACTACAAAATCCTCCTCTGCAAGATCAGATACTAGATCCAAAAGACTCGGAAGCTCTGCAAGCTCGACATTTGGCTTCTAAGTCACCAACTGTTTCTTCATCTGAATCTGAGGAGAGTGGTGATGCCAAATTAAACACTTCATCAAAGGCCACTACTAATAATGAGATAAACCAAGAAGTTTCTGAGAACCCTGACTCCGACAAATTGAAGGGCAGAAAACTGGTCGACCGCTCCTCATGTGGTTCTAACACACCCTCCAGCAGTGAAGAGACTGATGCACTAGCGAAGGATGAGAAAGAAAAGGAAGAACTCAAGACACCTGAAGCAAATCAGTTAGCTACTGAGCCTATTAATCGTAGTAGAAGTAGAAGCATTAGCAACCTTATTGATTCTTGGAAGGAAGTCTCTGAAGAGGTATCACAGTATATCTAATGATGAATTATAATTCAATGTATTTGCACGTATTGCTTCTTTCCTTATGCCACTTCTATTTACAGGGACGAATTGCGTTTCATGCTCTATTCTCCAGGGAGGTTTTGCCCCAAAGTTTTTCACCTCCTCATGATTTGATAAACAAGAACCATCAGATGGAGAACATGAAGGATAACGAGCAAAAAACAGACTACCAAGATCACCTTGAGAGCATGAAATGTAGTTCTAATTTGAATGGGATGCAGAGAAACCTGGCATTTGTAGAAAATAACAGTGAGGAGGAGGGACTGCTAACCATGGGCCTTGGACAAGGAAAGCTAAAAACTCGTCGAACAGGGTTTAAACCTTACAAAAGATGTTTAGTAGAGGCCAAGGAAAACAGGATGGGAACGACCTGCAACCAAGTTGAAGAGAAAGTTCCCAAGAGAATACGCTTGGAAGGGGATACTTGACGCTTGATCATATATGCATGCAAATGCAATCACGTAATGTATTGAGTTTTTGCGTATCATTTTGAAGTCTCTCCTTCCTTGCTCGCTCGGTGTCTGTCTGTCTCTGTCTGTATTGTTTAATTTCTAATTCCCCAGCTCACGAAACTTGTCGTGTAAGATGTGTGTACCATAGTAAATTACTACCCACGCTCTTTTACTTTGTTAATTGGACTCATGTTACTGCATTTAAAAACTCCTCCAAAATATACTTAGAAGGAAAACCATAAGTACATTAAAGTAATCTATGTATAACGGATATGCTTTATTCAGTCACTTTTTCGTTATACTTATAGTTATATGATTATCAACTATTTTCCTTCATTACAAACTCTACCCTTATTGAACATAATAGAATTTCATGAATTGAAGGATATGCTGGTATGGTGAATAACAAATGAATAGATGAAACTATGCATCATCAAGAAGGATACAGCAATAATGAAATTATTATTAATTTCACAGTGTAATATATTGTTATTAATATATAGACCTGGTCCAATTTTTTTTTCTTCACTTTGGCTTTGTTTTTTTTTTTTTCCTTCTTTTACTTTTTTTTGTTACCATCTCATTGGTATGCAATTTTCACCAGCTTTATCGATGAGTAATCAACATCGAAGAAGCTGACTGGTCACGAGTACTCAGTTTTGTCGGCTTGTGTGGTTATATCATCCTAATAGAGTTTTACTGATGACTAATCTACATTTTTTTTTATATTTTTATATTTTAAAGTGGAATGTTAAACAGTGTGTTTTAGTGTACTTGATGGGGACAAAATTATTTTGTAGCAAAACGCGTAATGTGAAATGTTAGACAGTGTGTTTTGGGTTACTTTAGGATTCATAAACTTTTTTAACTCTTCAAATACTTCGTTCATCAATAATCTATTTGATGGAAAAACAATTTCATGGCAAAATACATAAAGTGTTATTCTAGGCCGTGTGTTTTGGGGTACTTTAGAAACTAGAAAAAAATTACATGTCAAGAAGTATTAGAAGCATAATTAAATTGATATTTTTTAAATCAAACTCTGCATGAGACTTACGTACGTGTTTCACTTTCTAATTATGTTGTCTTCTTTTCTCTTTAATTATGAGTTAAGTTTTTATGTGTACATTTTTTTTGGTATAAATTGGGTATCCTCTACGCGCAACTCTAGAGACTAATCCCTCGAACCGGTAAGACGGTATTATGGGTTAAGTTTTTATAGTTATATTTGATGAATATAGATAATGTTATTTTAGGCTGTTGTTTATTTTTACAACTTTAAACTAATTGTGTTATGACTTCATCTAATATGTGTGATTAGGCTGTTGTTTATGCTCCAACTTTAAGCTGTTTGTGTTATGACTTGATATAATATGCGTGACTTTTGTCTTTAAATATGATGTCTCATGTCTTTCTAATATTTAGAATTTGTTCGATGTTGTTATTTACTTCTTCTTTTTGTAAAAGTAATTCATTTAATCAATAGTGAGACAACTCGTCCATCGGACGGGTGGTGTGGCTAGTTAAAACTAAATTAAAATATTGATTGTCGTGTCGTTAAAAAAAATATAAAATTTCTCCTAATTATCTAAATTTATGAGTAGATTTGCTTCTTTTTGTTTAATGACATAACATTTGATAATTGATCGATAGTGTAAAACATTTATCTATATATAATTTATGTCACCGAATGTTATGTCTAAAATTATATGCTACATAAATAGCTTGATGAGAAACAAAGTGTCATGATTTTCTACTCAATATGAATTAATTATTGTTTTAACTTGGGTTTCGGGGGGTGTAGGGGTTAATATGAAGAGAGAAGAAAAAAAGTAAGGAAGTGTGAAATTAGAAGGGAACAAGTCAATGTTGTTGAAAGCTACAACATGTCGTAAGTCCTTTCAATCGTTCAAATTGTTGGCTTTGTTGTGATGTATGATCAGACTAGTTCGGGGCCTTGCTGTTGTAATAAGAATCAGGCAATTACGACAAAAAAAAAAAAACAAAACAAAACAAGTGGAGTGTTGAGCTAAGATGTCTCCAATAAAGAAGGGGGTCCACCGATGAAATGACCGACCAAGTCTCGAACCTAATAATCTATCTATAAATATATCAACCATGCATCAAACTTACGTGATCTATCTATCTATCTATCTATCTATTTCTATTAATTGAAGATGAGTGATCAAGAAATTAGCCGTACAGCTCCCCGTTTGAATGAAAGGATTCTCTCATCTTTGTCAAGGAGATCAGTAGCTGCCCACCCTTGGCATGATCTTGAAATCGGTATATATATATATATTAATTATTATTTCCATTCAATTCACAATTTAATTACTACTTTCTAAACTAATTAATTATTATTTGTTGTTAATTTCAACTTAATTGCAGGACCTGGAGCTCCCCATATTTTCAATTGTGTAAGTTGAGTTCTCATCACTTCCTTCCCAAAATGAGGCAATTAATTAATTATTTGGTTTAAATAACATTTGAAATTAACTAGTTACTTGTTTGTTGAATTAGGTTGTAGAGATCACAAAAGGAAGCAAGGTGAAATATGAACTTGACAAGAAGACTGGGTTAATTAAGGTTGATCGAATTCTGTATTCATCAGTTGTTTATCCACATAACTATGGTTTTATCCCACGCACACTCTGTGAAGACAATGATCCCATTGATGTCCTCGTGCTCATGCAGGTATTATTATATATATAATTTCATTTCATTAATCTGTGATGATCATGTGAACTGATACATACATACATACATACATGATGATAGGAGCCAGTCCTTCCTGGTTGTTTCCTGCGAGCACGGGCGATTGGACTGATGCCGATGATTGATCAGGGAGAGAAGGATGATAAAATAATAGCAGTATGTGTTGATGATCCAGAATATAAGCACTTCACTGACTATAAGGAACTCGCACCTCATCGCGTATCTGAGATCCGACGCTTCTTTGAAGACTACAAAAAGAATGAGAACAAGGAGGTTGCTGTTAATGATTTTCTACCTCCAACCACTGCTGTTGAAGCCATCCAGCACTCTATGTATGTCACTACTATCTATCTATATTAATTTTTCAACATCCATTATATAGTATACTATATATATTCTGCAAATTAATTAATATATATGATCTTATCTTATCTCTGATTGATTTTGTGCATGCAGGGATCTTTATGCAGAATATATTCTGCACTCCTTGAGGAGATAGACAATAATGCTCTCCTCTCCTCTCCTCTTCCAATCAATCTCCACTAATCACAATAATAATAATAATAATAATAAGCCGCGGCAATCCACACCCATATATCTAGAAGATGGATTGATAATATATATACCACTTAAATATTATTCACTGATTCAATATTAAGTTTCTTTCAACAGTGAGTGCTTCAGTTATACGTACTATGTATTTTTCTTCTTCTTTCATTTAGTTGGATATTAATTAATATACATTAATTACCACTTGATTGGTTCATTAAGTATGAATTGTATTGTATTGTATGCTCCAAATTCAACTGTGCATATTCATACATAGTAGGTACGTACTATTTATCCTAGTCGACTCGTTCGTTATTATACATTAATCCATCCTAAACTAGAGGGAGGACATTCAGACAGCAAATGTATTACATTACAAAATTCATTCATCACGATCGATCAACACATTTAATATTAATTCGAGTGATGATTTGCATATATGATAATAATATAAGTGAGAAAGAACCTCCTGTTGCTAATAAATATACTGTGAGTGACACATCGAGAGACTTAATTCCTTGTTTTTAAAGCAGTTAGTTAGGTAGCTTGTATTTTTGTCCGTCCTTGGGAAATTGAGATGAAGGTATATATATCCATGCATATATATACCTTCATCTCAATGACATGCTTGAGTCCTGATTCAAGTATTTTCTCCAGTTGCTGCAACCCCTCTCACTAAGTCTTTATCCATGAAGAAGGTATATATATATATATTTATTAAGACTGCAAAGACATATAATATACTAAGATGTCGATTCGAACTTATGATTCCCCTCTTCTTCACACTTTGTGCATCTCGCTGCTATGCCACTTTGAAAACAATTTATACATAGAGAGTGAGTCCAATCCTTAATTAGTTGTTACTCTCATTTGGATTAAGTATAAGTATGTATTCTAATTTTTGTCCGTCCATGCATATATATACCTTCATCCCAAACACTCGAGAGACTTAATAAATAAACTGCTTCCAAAATATAGCCTTAAAAATAGTATAACCTTCATATATATATATAAAAAAAAAGGTAAAATAACCTTCAAACGAATAGCAGTGTCAATAACCTTAAAAATACTACTACTACTACTACTACAGGAGTTCTTGTTCTTGTAAGCAATCGATAGTTCATGAGTATAATTTGTTTATTAGTTCCAAGAGAAGAACAGCAGCTGAGTCTTTGGCCTTCTTGACGCTTGGCATAGGCTCTCCAATACATTCATCCGTCCAACCTTTATCAGTAGTATTGACACGAACTGCGAATGTGAACCTCTTTGCATGTGCTGGACCACCCTCATTCACACACCTGTTACAAGTTATGTCATAAGTTTATCAGTAAAGCCATTAAGCTCTGTTATCATCCCTTCACAATGCTATATACGTAAAAGTCTTACCGGTAGAATGGCATCGGCCAATTTCTTCGCAAACAGATATCATTTAATGTTTGTCTGGTAAATGTCTGGTTTCCATTTTTTGTCCCGTTTTCATCATTCTTCTCCTCAGTCTTCTACTTCCTTCTCTTTCAAGGCAGCAAGGGCATTTCTGGCCGCTAACTTCTGTGCCATTTTTTCTGTGAATTTTGAGCAACCCCTACTTGTACCCCATCAATGAATACTTCAACGGTGGCCAGATTGCCTACACGACTTGCTCTATACTCTAAGCCTTCTGCCTGCTGCTGGCATCGCTCTTGCAGCTCACGCACAGGATGCATTGGCAAAGTCTCTGGTGTAACCATAGGATGCAAAAGTGGCTGAAAAACCTGGGAAAATTGCAGAACCAAAAATGTTCTCCATTTTTTAGCAAAAATAACATAGGAAGAAAGGATCTATGCTTGAAAGCTAGGTGCTAACCTTCCAAACAACAGAAGTATCCCTCCCACTGTCGAGAAAAATGGCACCAGCAATAGATTCAACAATGTCACCAAGGACCTTGGGAGCTTTGCAGTCTCCCAGGCCAAACGAATTAAACCCGGTTTAGACAATTCATTTTGAACTTCCTTCACAAACTCTTTAATCTGTAGACAATCAAAAGCACAATGTCAGGTGGATCCATAAAAGATCACCAACTTGCTTGTGAAATTAAGAGATGTAGGTTAGATGAGCCATCTCCATGTAATAAATGAAGTCACTAGAGAGAAATAAAACCTGTTTTTCTAGGGCACTGGACCCATGTCGCAGATGCACATGAAGGTTGTGCTTAACTGCAACACGTGCAAAATTTTCATTGTTTACAGCAGCAGCTCGAAGGTCAGTCAGACGTCCTGGAGGCAGATTTGTGTATGTGAAGAACAAGTGCCTGGTTATAAGATGGTCCAAGACAGCATCACCAACAAACTCCAGCCGCTGATAACAGGATACTCCCGAGGATGGTCTGGAGGCATGGGTTATGGACTCTATGAGCAGCCCCTTGTCTTTAAACTTTAGATTTAGAGCACCTTCTAAAGCATCAAAATCAACACTCTTAAGTATGATGTCGGAACAATTGATGGCTTTTTGCACAATCCATCTTATCAGGATCAATCTCTATCTGGATACCAACCCATTTCATAAGGTGGTTAGCAGCATTCTTACCACCTTCAACATAATATACCCCAATCAGAGCTTCCACAACATCTGCGAGTGTCTTGCTGGACAGAACTCGGTAAGAACTTGAATCACTCTCAAGCTCACCATCTTCCATTTCATCCTCAAATCCACCAGTGTTGTCCATCCTCTCAGTCTTAGAAATGGACTGATCCTGATCAAATAAAGATGAATCTCCATCCTTTGTATCCTCATCAAAGACAGGAAGCACCCCAGGAGCTGCCCATCTGGACGGGGCAAAGCGATCTGCTTGAATATAGGATTGAAGCCCTTTAGCTAATGCATAGTGATACAGAACCATGTTACTAACCATCTGTTGCCTCATCCTAGTAAGCTGGCCTTCATGTTTCTGTGGGTATTTTAGGAAAAGAAAACGACTAACAACCCATTTCAGGTAAGCATCTCCTAGAAGCTCTGCCCTTTCATAGCAGAATGTCTCCTGGCAAGAGGCAGCGGTCAAGGCTTCCAAGATCTGTTCATGTAGAGAGCATGGGTTAGCTGCAGAAACTGGAATTTAAAGTTAACTACCTTGAGCTGAGAAGATACCTTTAAAGCCTGAACAGGATAATTTATCATATTCCTAAGCTGAACTGCAAGGAGCATACTTTCAACCCTCCGCATTATTGAAGGAAGCCTTTGAGCACCACGAACAAGTGATCCAGGAAGTGGGTGTACTAGGCATAGCTCAGGGGGGAGGAAAACATAATAAGTTTTGTCATGAATCTCATCAGATTCACCTTCATCATGTGCTGCAATGACACAACATTTCCCATTAAATAAGAATCTACAAATTTGTGGAAAAGCATAATATTTGCAGGATAGGAATTATGAGAACACACCTTCACTGTGTTCAAATCGAGGGGACAAAAGATTCTTGCAGTATGATACACCACGCCCTCTTATAAGAGGTTGCTGCTTGTAAATCAAACTAACTCCATACCTAAACCAAAGCAATAAAAGAGAACAGTAGGCTGTAGTTAATAACAGATTGCATCGCGAGCGGCCAATCACTAAAACGCTATAGCAAAGCAGTAGCGGGTAGCAAGATGGCCGCCACGTCAAGTCTACGGAAATTATATAAGCAATTTATACCTTACCCATAAAAGTTCAAAAATAGAAGAATGCAGAAAATTAGTACTCAAACATAGAAAACAAAATAGTGGTTGTGACTGGGTTGATGCCATAGCAATGGAAAAATCGTGAAAACAACACAAATTGCAGCATAGATAGAGGAACCATTGAAACTAGTGAACGGGAAGAGAAACAATGCAAAACAACAAATTGGAAAGAGGAATAGAGATACAAAGTTGCACTGCTTCAGTAGGCTAAAATTGACTAAAAGGCTTCAAAAGAGGGAATGGCTAAACGTGAGGGAAGAATTGAATTTTTAATGAAATTTCACCTTAGCGGCTGCTATGAGCGCTATTTTGTCGCTATAGCGCCGAGCGGCCACTATTTACGGGCTACGACCGCTACTCAAAACCGCAATGCAACGACAAATTGCGTAGCGCCCAGGGACCACTACGCCGCTATAGTGGCGCTATGAGCCTATGACCGCTATTGACAACAGATTAGTCAGTAGCCATATGCACCCTGGGTTGTGCAGGAAGAGGCAAAAAGCTTTGCAGGAAGAGACAAAAAGCTTCTGTAATCTGGAAGGATCAACAAGCTATTGTCACTGTCCAAGGGACATTATTGATAAAGCCCTCACAATCTAGATGTGACAACAGAAGCTTCCTTCATAGATTAAGATTAGCTCCTTGGTCTTCCTGCACAACATAGTGGGGTGCAACGTGGCTAACATGTTATCACTAAGATTTTTTCAAGACATAGAAACGAAAGAGTAAAGAAAAATAGAATAGGGAGGCTTCAGTGGATGGAAAACAATTTTAAAACAAAGGAAAAAGATAAGAAGACTAATATCATGTAAAAGAGAATGCACATCATACTTTTGCTTGTAGTAATCAGCATATGAACTGTACTCCAGAGGACCAAGATAACCTTCTTTCCTAGGGAAAGAGTTCTCCGCGGACATATCATAGCGTATTGAATCAACATAAAACCTCTTCCCTGAATGAGCGGCAGTTACAATTCTCCCTACCAGATCCTCTGCATTAGTACAGGTATCTGCCATCATCAATTTTCCTTTGGTAGCTATATTGATATGGTTTTGTGTTTGCGTCGCATCTCTGTTGGGAACCAATCCTGAAGCTTTCACCACATCAAACTGAGCCACAGCTCCTCTGATTCCATAGGTTGGATGTGATTTTTGCCCAAAAGCCATGCCATGACGCAATTTCCCAAACCCATATTCTCTTCTATCTCCACCTAAAGTTCTCTCATTAGTGCCAAGGTAAACATCTGGTCGAGCCCTCTGGAGGGGATTTTTCCATGCATCAGCTCCAATTATTGTCTCAACCAGATGCCAGTCAATTTGGTTCATGGGATCTGAAGACTCATCGCCAACCATTGGGACAAACAAATATGCTTTTGCAGGATCCCAAGGAGTGGTAGAAGGTTCAACGTCCACATCCAAGACAATGCTCATTAATCTTACATGAAAGCTTTTCAAGGATGCCAACTGCATGCCATTCAAAAAGGTTTCATCCAGATATCAGAAACAACTTTTTTTTAAAAGATAGGAACAGTTAAGAAAAGTATATGTCTACCTGATTCTCAGAGATATCTATTGACCCTCTAAAGACAATAGATGCCTTTGTAGTCACTGTTCGAGCGATAAATAGATCCATTGACATCGATAAGACCTACAAAAAAAATGTGATCAGAGTGAGCTAATGAGTTATAATACTCAAATATGAACTTGAAGCAGTACCACAGATAGATTATACTACCTCTGCATCCAGCTCATTGCCAAAAAGTACTGCAAATTCTGAAACTTGGGTTAAAAACGGATCCTTTGAATGGCCTACATTTTCGCACTCCACGGCATACATATAAAGATGAAGCAATTTGGAGTTGTCGCAAGCATCTTTTCCTGATAAGATCCATTCTCCCTGAAAATTCAGATAGCATTAAGCAATAATGGATGTTTTAGATCAAGGCAATAGCATGATAAAAACTGTCATGGTAAAAACAGAAAGGTAAAAATAAATTCCTTCTTGCAACTGAAGACTAAATGATATGTTTTTTATAGAACAGATACATAATAGATGATATTTCATTTCCACATAAGTTTCCCAGTTCTTTATAAGTGGGAAAGTATCTTGATTGTCCTTGTTTACTATTTATCCTCTTCAATCCATTAATAATTCATCTCCAAAGCCTTCAAGGTCAGAGCATTTGATTGAAGATGTTATATACGAGACTTCTTTACAAATAATACATGACATTATGTTCTAGTCATTGAAAAGAGTTGTATTTAAATGGTTTGCCATTAGACATTATTTCTGATAGACACTATAGCACCATCTGAACCATCTAGCCAACCCCATCTAGTAGGAAAAGGCATGGGTTGTTCTTGTATGTTCTGGTTAACTATATACCAAAACCTATGTAGTCAATGGTGGATAGCATACGTAGTGGCCATTCCCCAAAACACTAAAGCGGTGTGGCGGGTAGAGATAAGGCGATATGTCAAAGTCTAGGGAAACAATACAAGGCTGCAGAACAAGCACAACTTTAAAATTCAAATATTTTATGTTTAAGTCAAAAAAATTACTTTAAAATTTGTACGAAGAGCAGGTTTTCCATATTAGAAATTTTAAATTGGAGATCAACAAACAAAAGTTATCCTTTTAACCAGAAACTCATGGTGTTAAAACGTTAAGTAATGGATACAGGAAAGGGGGAAAAAACATAGTTGAGCCTTTTACGCCTAAAGGGCCCAGCTCACATACGTTATCACTCAAATCAAAACCTAAAAACCTAGCAGCCCCTTCTTTCTCTCATCAGCTGCCTCTCCCCCATCCCTTCTCAACTATTCTTTTACTTTTTCCTCTTATTTCTCAATTCACAGCAATTGTAAGACTCTCACTCACTGCCCCAACTCTACACAAGCTAC
Source organism: Oxytropis ochrocephala (assembly GCA_020916435.1). Lineage (NCBI taxonomy): Eukaryota > Viridiplantae > Streptophyta > Magnoliopsida > Fabales > Fabaceae > Oxytropis > Oxytropis ochrocephala. The sequence continues at coordinate 118,446,099 of CM037091.1, read as the reverse complement.
AGCCACCCTCCCACTTCTCACTCTTCACAGAGGGCGCCGGAGTCAAGAGTCGCGTTGAAGTCACGGAGAAGAGAAGAGAAGGGGGTGTGCTGGAGTTGCAGGGCTGCGTCAGAGTGAAGGATTTTTTGGATTTAAATGATTCATGTTTAACTCATGGATTTTGGTTTTAGTCCCTCATGCTTTTTGTATTATTTCTTTATCTTTTATTAATAAATTTATGGTGTGATGCAGATGAGTGAGCTAGGGTACCAACATAGTCAGAATCATTTCTCCTCTAGTGATGCTGTAAGCCATGTTTGTTAAAAAAAACTGCATAGCACCCACTCCGCCTGCGATTCACCCGTGTTTTATGGTACTATGGTGCTATGCAACATGAAGTCACTACTGCAGCTGCTACACCCGCGATTGACTACAAAGACTAAAACCCTCACAAAAATAACAGCTCAGACCACATAACGTGCAGAACGAACCAACCTTCAGTATGTCAGCCACACCTTCAGGATAGAACTCCCTATGTCTGGCAGTACCCGGAAGTGGATCTCCTTCATCATTTTGCTCAGCCTTTTCCTTTTCTCCCCCACTTCCTTTATCAGGCAATAGCATGTCAGTGAATGCTCCCATCTCATGGAGCTTCTTGCAAGCAGCTAGACAAACAGCCTGCAAGACACCACAACAATAACTAATGCTTGCATATAAAGATGAGCAGAACCAATGAAGTTCATAATACATGATGCCATGCCTGTTGTGCCAAGCGCATTGAACTGCAGATAGGACCCTCAAGATTTTCAAATGGTGCATTACACGGAAGCTGAAGCTTGCAAGAATATTCAGTGGGACCTCCAGGTTTTTCATGCCTCTCCATAATAAATTCAGGACGAAGAATTGAATATCTGGATAGACCCCAAAATCATAATTTGAAGCTAAAAATAAAAAAGCTAGTAAAGCAGGCCACCAATATCAGACAGAAAATACGGCACCTGTCACTAGGTAGCTGGGAGCAAAAGAAGTGGATGAGACCTACAGCAGAGTTTAAGCTGACAACTGCACCAGTTGACTTCACCTGATAAACTGTTCCAGGATGGGTATCAACAGAAATCAACCTTGAAGTATCTTTCAGATGACTAAGGTCTGTTCTCTCTATTGCCTCTCTGCGTAAAGTTTCCTCACTATTCCTGGCATTCCTCAGGAATGCTTCATGTGACAAATTTCCCCTATGTACAAGACAACAACCCAGAGAAGGGGGGTGAGAAGTTTTTCAGTTATTCAGCATTCATTATCATTGAAACACCAAGAAGGAAAATAATGCTGATCAATGCTGGATCCAACAAAAATTCCCAGTGTCAATTTCTGCATGTCTATTGGAGAAGGAAAAGCAGAAACATTACATGGCACAATTAATCATTGATGGAGAAGTCAAACACAATTTGCAATTATTAAATCATTCTTACACTAAATCAATAACAAGTTTGATTAAAATAGAAAACTAATCAATCCCAGTAGCCTTAACTCAAGTGGCACCTAGTTTCTTAGGAGACTACTTGATCCCATGCTCAAATCCTTTCTTGCAACAACATATATATATATATATATATATATATATATATGATAAGTTGTTATTTAATAAGTGAAGAACTTCATTGAGATGAAGAGAATGAATTACAAAGGGAAAAGAAGATAAGAAATCCCTTTATCCCAAAAACCAATGAACAGAAAAATAATTTGGTTTGAGGAGAAATCAAAATGATAATAATAGTTTAAATGCACCCAAGAAAAAAATAAATCATTTGCTATTTACAGTGGTTCCAGGGGCAATATGAACCTTTCACCACTTGATTATTCATGACGGAACCAATGCTATTATAGCAGGCTATCAACTTGACTTGCAAACCAGCAGTATGAAAACAAGTCATGCAAGGAAGGAAAACCCCAGAGGCCGAACATATAAAATCCCTCCCAAAGAGGTTCTAATTATCTTGGGCTCATTAAAGCTCTAGAAAAAAATATTTCAACAACATGAAAAACAAAATGCAACATAAGGCACAACCATAACCAGTACCTCTCAACCATTAGGATGTAATCAGACCCAGGCTTTCTAGCACGGCCCCTAGACTGAATGTATGCTAGAACAGTCTTCGCAAGATCAAAGCGAATAACAACATTGCATTGCCGGATATCAAGTCCCTCTTCAGCAACACTAGTGGCAACTAACACTGTGACCTACAAATAAGTAAAATGGGATTGAGAGAATTCAAGGGATTGACTGCCCCCATGGGAAACTGATCATGGAGCCAAGTCAGCGAGGTACAATTCTTACCCGCCCATCACGGAACTTAGAAATTGTATCCTGCATTTGGTAGGTCCTCATTTCCTGGCTATTGTTGTGACCAATCAAGCTTGCACACTTTACAAAACTAAGAGATGGAAGCTCAGTAAAAACCTGCAAGATTGACAGAAAATGGGCCAATTGGATTTAGATTATGCAACTTAAGCAACCAAAAGGAAATAGGGGTGTAATGTATATATAAAACCTTGGGCAGAACTAACGCCGACACAACACGTTCAACAAAGATGATTGCACGGAAGTCTTCTGTGTGCTGATACTTGAGGAGTATTTTAATTAGTGCCTGCACCTTGGGGGTCACCTTGCCATCGGCCACAGCAGCTCCTATTACGACATCCACATGCTCCCCACCAGAGACAACTAAACAAAAGTGTGCCAGCTTTAATAAAAGACCAAACTACATACCATCTTAATCATTGGTATTTAAATAGCTTTACAAAATAAACTAGAGATATCAAGAATAATAACATGATGTTAAGTGGCAACAAGCACAATCTGCTATATTTAGGCTTTCAGTTTCAATAACAGTAATTCTCGATACTCCTAAATGGGAAGCAATACAGATTAGTACCACCAAGTCCTTAAATTCATGCATAAATGTGACACCAAATACTAATGCTATTTCACATGTAAAATATTTGGTAAAAATATTGGGAAGTCCAATTTTTTATGTAAAATGTTTGGTAAAAATTTTGGGAAGTCCAATTTTTCATGCAACAGCTTATCAGGATAAATTACAATGAACTGTGAACAACTCAACATATGTAATTTGAGCCATTGCAAATTTTAACACTCCACGGCTCACCATGACTGTCAGGAAGCTCTCCTTCTTCCATCTCTTTGTGTTCAGACCCACTGTGAGTTGTACCATTCTCTGAGTCATCTATTCCAGCATTTTTGTCAGAAACCGCACCCTCCGACAGTTGACATTTCAAAAGAGAAACAACTTTACTCAGATAAGACTCCTGAAACTTGACATCAAGTTGGTAGTTTGCTCTTTCGTCATTTTGAAGAGCTGCAAGGAAAGATTGTGCAACCTGAAAAAGAAAGAGAAATTATAAAGATAGCTTTGAAATTCACATTCCTCGCTCTCCATGAAATTGTATGTACCTTATATGCACACCACTGTCCCAGCTCACCAAGTGCATAATTAATAGCTCTCAACTTCTGAATTAGGTTTGCAGCTCCATCACTTTCTGTTCTTTCAGAAACACCATATACTTGCCGCAGCTCTTCCTTAGCTCCAGCATCTCTAGCTCCCATAAACTGCCATTTGCTTTTTCTTGAACTAGATTTTGCAGCTTCTTCAACTTCAGCCTCCATCTGCTTTATCTGCTCATGTAGATAACATAGACTGGCTGCTTTATCATACTCCACCACAACTTCGGAGGGCATTGGCACATGTTTCTCCAGCTCTCTTCGATCTTTTATGGTACAAACTACGGAATCCAGCTTACTTTCAAGATTGCGAATTTTAATTGCACAATCTACTTGGCTAGACACACCTGAATATACCATAAGCATGAGTGACATTGAATCAAAGAGAAAGGAACGAAAATATTGGATACTAAATGAGTGGAAAAATGTTGAATAAGGGATTCAATCCCGGTAATCGTGAGCCCAAAAAAATAGTAACAGAGTATATGATCCCATCCCAAGTTCAGTTGAGCATTTTCATAAGTACCCTTTAAGTTAACAGGAGAAGCAGTCATTCCAAATATAGAAGGCCTCTTTTCTTTGGGTGTTGTATGGTAGAACTCGGACATCACCAGGGAATATGGGTGTTTCTTTACAGCATGATGGCATTCGTCCAGAATCAGGAGATGGATTGCTTCCATTTTTATTATGCTATGCCTCAAAATGTTCAAAAGAATTTGAGCAGTCATGACTAAAACCTACAGCAAGAATAACCAATTAAGTAATTTCAGTACAAAAACACACCAGGCCAAGGAAGAAGAGTAACAAGTAGCAACAAGGCCAGGGAAATAAATTTGAAAAAAAAAAAGAATCTTTGAACTCATAGAGTCGTGTCTTATCTTACACACACACACACACATACAGGGCCAGCCCAACACTAATGGAGGCCTAAAGCGAGTTTTGAAAATGAGGCTCTTTTTGTATTTTAGTGAATTTTTTTTTGTAGAATATTTTATTTTTATTTAAATTTAATTTTTCGAGCTTTTTGTGATGCGAAATCATTTATTAACCTATTGTAATCAAAACCACTGCCGCAACGGGACAATGACACTGCAAATCACAATCTCGCAACAACAATGATATCAGACGAGGTCACCGTAACCAGAAGTGTAAAATTACATAATCAAATTGTGAGATTGTGAGAGGAGATTGAATAAAAATAGAGATTGCACAATAACAAATCTAAAAAGCACAAGCAAAGCAGAGACTCACTTGTACATGTTTGTATCAAATTTATAAACCACGATGATAGAGTAAAAATAATTAAAATGCTAAATTGGAAAACCAACAGACATGTTGAAATTGCAAATAGAGAGATTTCGGTCGAATTGAAGTCATTAATTGAAAAATTGAAATTGATATACTGGCAACGAGACCATAAAAATTCAATTAAGATAAAGTTTGTTCATAAAGATGAACTAAAAAAACAATAGCAATTATATACCTCGGCCTTGATAAAAAAATATTTTTTTTAGGCCCCAAGCCCTTGCTTGGGCTGCTTGGGCCTAGTGCCGGCCCTGCACACATATAGCCTCTTCTCTTCCCCCTTTCCCCTCTACTACTAAGGCTATGTTTGGAAGTCTAATGGAGGGAGAGTGGAGCAAAATAAAATGGGATGGAGTGGAGTTGAATGGAATAAACTTACCTCTCCATTGTTCCAATATTTAAACAATTGGAATTGAGAAAAAAATTTGTTCCATCCCATTCTACCCAAATTGGAGTGGAATAAAAGATTGAGTATTGAACAGAATGGGATGGAAATAATGGAATCCATTCCTTCCTAGTTTAAACAATCCAAACAATGGAACCGTAAATGACTCTATTCCATTCCACTATATTTTACCCATTTCCATCAATCCATTTAGAGTACTGCTGCTCGGAGTTGCATCCCGGCATGCATTTTACAGGAACTGAAACATGGGCACCACAAACTGGAATGCTCGTCCCAAATAACAGTTTGAAGGGCAGTTTGGCAAATTTGGCAACACTGCTCATGCCCCAATCACTATAATTGTTTCCATTGCTATGATTCTGATACCTAAGCAAGATTTTCCTTCCATTTGAAGAAAACATACATTGACCGCATATGAACGACTTATCCGAGAATAATAATAGAAACAAACAATATAAGTAACCGGTAACCAACACAAAACGTGAGGCAAACATGATCAGAATTCATATATCAAAATAGTATACTGTACAGAATAACAAAAAAAAAACAGAAAATACTACATAAATAGACTCAAACACACTTAAATAAAAGAAAGAAAACAAAGCAACATAAAGCAGAGGCCAGTGCATCCCAAATAGAGAGTTGAAGACATACATGTTTAGCGTCAAATTCACGCTGCCACCTTCGAGCATCCCAAAAGTCTTGCCCCATTTCTCCACAATAGTGTCCTACTTGATAACCAGTCCGCTCACGAATTACTTCAGCTTGCTGTAATTAGAGAAATAGCTAGAATCACTTAATGTTGTTGTAATTAGACAAAGAACTAGAACTACATGAAGTTGCACAACACTGCATTCCTTAAATGAGCAAAAGCATATAAAGATAAGTAATAAATTGTGAGAAATGAAATAACCTGGTAAACAAGCGGAACCTTTGGAACCAAAAAGACTGCTAGCATTTTCCTATTTTGCTGTTGTAAAGTCTCTTGTATACTTTTCATGAGAAGAACAGCAATGAGGGTTTTACCAGCTCCAGTTTCAAGAAAAGCTATGGTATTTTTCTGCTTTGCCTGTTCAAGAACATCCAACTGATACTGTCTGGCTTTTTCCTCAGGAACTTTCTCCTTAGCCACCTCAGATTTGTTGTCAAGATTTCCATTGGTTTCCTTCTTGACATCATTAGCGATTTTGTTGTCTTGTCGAATACGATCAGCTTCCCAAGTGCCGGTACGAAAGACTAATTGAGCAGAACCTCTCTCTCTCTCCCAGTAACCTCTCTGTTCTCTATCATCTCTCCTGGTCCCATAATGTTCTCTTTTCCTGAGACCAACACCATCTTCATCCCTAGGCCTCTTCCTATTATTGAAACACCTCTCCCCATCCCTCTCTCCTCTCTCCCTCTCTCTGGATTGATAATTCATTCTACCGTGATAAGGCCTCTCATTGTTGTATCCACCAAAGCGAGCCCTTTTGCCACATCTCTCATCACCATTATTATTATTATTATTATTCACACGAACATGGCTGCTTTTATTGCTTTCCTGAGAATAACTGGCCAAAACACCTCCGGCATTCCCATTGGTATGAGCTTCTGAATGGTGAATGTCAAGAGGCAATCCATTATCAGGAGGGGGCAAAGACTGCTGCTGCACCTTGGAGGCATCGGCAGCGGCATTGGGTTGGGGTTGGGGTTGAGGTTGAGGTTCAAGAGGTAGACCAGCACCGTTTTTGATGCTGTCCAAGATTCGATCAATACCACCAAAAAAGTCTTGATTGGAAGCGTTATCGGGCTGGTCAGAGACGATGGAGGAGACATCAAAATCAATGAAATCGCAGGAGATGTCCTCGCAGGCGTCAAGCCAGTAAGATGGTGAAGCCCTATTCGCATCATCCATAGTCACTCACTTCACTACCTTCTTTGATTGATTTGATTTTTATGCTAAAATAAATAAAATAAAAAGGAACAAAAAGGGAAGGGTTTGTTTGTTGTAAGAAAGAGAAGAGGAGAGTTGAGGGGTAGATAGACCGCACCGACAGGACCGCAGAAGAATAGAATGGAATGAAAAAGAGAACGAGATCCTGTTTTCTTTCTGGATTCGTTATGCGCCGCGGTCTATCAACGCCTATTCTGCTCCTCTTTTCTTTTTCTTTGATTGATGCTTTTTCGATTCAACGCGTCCCGCCCGCCCCAATCACACACACACACACACACAGTTCTCTTCTCCTTCTTGCGCTGCTTCTGTCTCTTGTGTGCTGTGCAGTGCAGTGCAGTGCAGTGCAGTGTAAAAGAAAAAGAAAACCACGGCCACACACAGAGACGGACGACACAATAGAAGAAGTAGAAACCCACACGCCCAAATAGGCAACATATTAAGTCAATTAATCAATTATTAATAATGGTCAAAAATTACAATATAATAATTAATTAATACAATCAACAATCATTTAATAACAACTAGTTTCGTAACCCGCATGCGATGTGCGAGGATTGGCTAATTAATTCCTTTTATGTATATGAAAGCAATAAATTTTTACGCATTTATTAAAGAAACCTCGTTATAAACATTATGATTGATTTCTTTTTTAATCAGACATACTCGCCCCTTCAGAATTGACCGAACTTGAAAACACTTAGTTTACCCTGTGTTCCAAGGTAGTCTATGTATATTGCAAATGATGGTGTTGGTTTGTAAAATATATAGTAAAATAAATGTGAATAAAAATTAAACTATAACTATAAATTAATAAGAAGATAGTAAAATTTAAAAAGAACATTAGAAGTACCTAAAACAAAGTTATAAGGGTTTCATTTGTAAATATAGTTAAAGTTCTCGCAGTAGGTATTTATTATATATTATATTTTGCAAGAAATGACACAACTCTCAAGAATAATGAGGATGCAACCAAACACGTTAAGAGAAGTTAATCATATAAATCGTAAATCCTAAAAAATTAAGAAATACATTTGTGATGTGATAGTGATCGAACTAAATGGATTCAATAGATATTTCAAGTTCACAATAATATGGTTCTAAAAAAATATTAGGCAAAAAAGTATAAAAGTAATGAAATTTATTTTTTAAGTGGTGAAATTAATAAAAGGGTGAGTTGCACGGGTTAGTGTCACATAATTTTTTTAACCGAACCAATTATATAGGAACGGACTTTGAGTATTTGAACAGTTAATTTTTTTTTCCAAATGCTAAAGTACCCCCAAAACACACCAATTAGCATATGGCATTTTACTTATTTTCTCACAATTATTATTTTTTTCACCAAACCTAGGTTCATCAAGAACAAAATTTGAATATTTGAACAGCTTAAATTTTTTGTGAAGCCTCTACGAGAATTGAAAATACACCGCTTAGCGATCACTTTACGTATTGTAAAAAAAACATCGCACTTTAAGTATTTTGTCATGAAATTAATTTTTCACCTAATCGGTTTTCAGGAACGAACGTCGCGTATTTGACCATCTAAATTTTTTCAGACCGTAAAGTACTCCTTAAATTATGGAAACACATTGTCTAGCACTGCGCTTTGCATATTTTATCACGAAATTATTTTTTCATCATTAAATCGATTATTTAGGAGCGAACACATATATGAACAGTTCAATTTTTTTCTTTCTAAACTCTAAAGTATACAAAAACACACTGCTTAGAATATCACTTTACGTATTTTGTCATGAATTTTTTTTCGCCTAGTCGGTTATTGTGGAACGAACTTCCCATATTTGAACATCTAAAATTTAATATAGACTTTAAAGTACTCCAAAATAGACTACTTAGCATCAAACTTTATGTATTTTATCACAAAATTATTTTTTCTTCACCAAACCGGTTACTGAATATTGAACTACGTCTATTTGAACAATAACAATTTTTTTGAACTCAAAAATACCTTAAAATACACATCTCAAAAATCTGAAAAAATAATTACCTGACGAACTATGACAGAAAAATCACCTTTCTGCAGACCTTGAAAATGGAAAATGATGTAAGTAAATGATGGATATTGTAATGGAAGATGATATTGTTGAAGTAGTTGAAATAGTCATTAAGTTTTCCTTTCTTTCTCCATATTAATATCGTGTTTTTTTATATTTTAGTGAAGTTATCCCGCGTTTTTATACATTAGTGCAGTTATCTCGTAGTTTAGATTGATTATTTTATTTTATTAGTAGATTTGATTTGATTTGAATTTCGAAATTTGAAAAAAAAAAAAAGAGGGGAAAGTTAAAAAAAATGGGAGTGAGAAGAAAGTGCATTGGGAGAAGAAATTTGAAAATAGGAGTAAATTGATAAATAGATAAATAGATATTAAGTTAGATAGTAAATAGGAGTAAATTATAGATTATTTAATATTAATTTAATTATATTAGATTATATAGTGGATTAAAAAAATTGGGAAAAAAAATAATTTTAAATAAATGGTGTGGGGGCCTCTAATAATAGATGTGTAAGAAGTTAGAAATATTGAGAAATGTGAGATTGAAAGAGAGTGAGTGAGAAATGAAGAGAAAGTAGAATTAAAAAATGATAAATAAAATTAAAGTGGTGATGTGTCAAAAAAGTAAGATGTCTAAAATTGTAATTTTGTAAGTTGTTTGTTTATATAAATAGATATTAAATATTAGATTAGATAGATATTAATAATCAGTAGTTGAAATAGTCATTAAGTTTTCATTTTTTTCGTTTTCATTTTTTTCTCCATATTAATATCATGTTTTTTATTTATCAGTGAAGTTATCCCGCGTTTTTATACATTAGTGTAGTTATCTCGTAATTTAGATTGATTATTTTAGTTTATTAGTAGATTTGATTTGATTTGATTTGAATTTCGAAATTTGAAAGAAAAAAAAAAGAGGGGAAAGTTAAAAAAATGGGAGTGAGAAGAAAGTGCATTGGGAGAATAAATTTGAAAATAGGAGTAAATTGATAAATAGATAAATAGACATTAAGTTAGATAGTAAATTGGAGTGAATTGTAGATTATTTAATATTAATTTAATTATATTAGATTATATAGTGGATTAAAAAAATTGGGAAAAGAAATATTTTTAAATAAAGGGTGTGGGGGCCACTAATAATAGATGTGTAAGAAGTTAGAAATATTGAGAAATGTGAGATTGAAAGTGAGTGAGTGAGAAAAGAAAAGAAAGTAGAATTAAAAAATGATAAATAAAATTAAAGTGGTGATGTGTCAAAAAAGTAAGATGTCTATAATTGTAATTTTATAAGTTGTTTTAGATTAGATTTTCTAAATCCACACAAAGAAAGAGTAGAAGCTGCTTAAAAAATTGCAGACCTTGGAAAATTTATCTGACTTCATTTGTTTCAGTATTCTGCACAATCTAATATTGAATGAAAATCTTTCTTAAACATCCTTTGTTAAGACTTCTTACTTCCTAACATTATACTGTGATGATTGTAGGATAATGGTGAGAGCAAATGCGATGAGAAACGGATGAAAAAAGCTTAATTTTTTTGAGATAAGTGTGGAGAAGAGAAACTAACATGTGGAGATCTATTATTCATATGCAAAATATTGGCTTAATTGCTCTAAGAATATCCTCACGAAGATCAAAATGCAAGATATGAAGATCAAACGGGCCGGAGAAAATAAACCATTGTTATTAATTTTAAGATAAGTGAACAAACTTAAGGAAGCAATTCACAAATTATCATATGTGTACATTCTGAACAGTCCAAGCAAAATGATCAGTCATGCCATACCTATCACATAGAATAGAAGTAAGCTATGAAGTAGAAGCTGAAAGTGAATTACCAAGTGACCAAACTTATGATAACCCAACCCACTAAGAGTTTAATTCTAATTACCGAGAAATTTGTTGAAATTACAATGCTAACAAAATGCCTCTCAGGTAGGGGCGCACGGGTTGCTAAGCATTACATCAACGGGAAAACCTCCGAGTGCCCAAAATATCCCTGGGAACAATGAAAAAAAAAGATATCTCAGTAACGAAAACAATAGGGTCTGTATTGGCGAGATCCAACGGTGAACATTTGTCCAAAAGAAAAACCGCTCGGAAGTCCGAGGACCTTTAGTACCCTACCCCCGATTAATAAAAATAAGAGGTAGTAATGAAGCATAGCAAATTTAAAAATAAATGAGAGACAACAGTGAAATTTAAGGACTACATGTCTTTTGCTTACTAAATTACCCACCTCTAAATTATAAGTGGCTTCTTAGAAGACATTATATTCAAGAAGGTTCAGTCAGTGTGTGAGCATTAACCAATATTCAATGAGTATATTGTATTGTATTTCTATTCTAAAATAGGACAAAAACTCAGTGATATTTGGCATTTATAGTACTCAGTAGTAGGTAAAGTAAGAAATAATATCATACCTTTATTTTGAATTCTTGCCCTTTGCCTGCACAATAGACAAAATATCCAATCGAAGAACAAAATTGACTTGTTATAAAAGTAGGGAAGTAGGAATTCAACAAAATTTGATACAGAATTCATAAACATGCTGAGGAATTGAGATGCCTTTGCAAAGTGAGTGTTTTCTTTCTTGGAAGGAACTTATGAGTAGAGGTAGCAAAAACCTATATCTTATTATGAATTGAAAGGTATTAACTCCTTTAAATCCACTCATACAATAATTTTCTCTTAAAGTATGGTTACACATAAGCATAAGATCAGAAAATGATATCTTATTAAAATTCAGATATCATACCGGTAGTTATGACCCAATAGTTATTACCCTTTGAAAAATCAGATATCGTCGCTAATTAACCTTATTTGCATAACACCATTGCAATCAGAAACAATTTCCCATTTAGATTCGAAAGACATCTTTTGAAAGCTGGAGAAAATAACTAATTGAAAAAATCAAGGCTCAAAACAAACCCATAAAATTAAGGCACTTGAAACAGACAACAACAAAATACTCTATATGTAAAAGAGTCTATCATACCGGGAATTCCCATCAAGTATCAAATGTAGCCAATAGAAGTTGAGAATTTTGGTTAAAACACGGATGAAGAAATTCTGGTTAAAAGAGGAAAAGTAAATGGATGTTGAGAATCACCACATATTCCAAAAAAACCATTGCCAGTGAAAACTCATTCAACTTCAATCAAATCTTTATAAATCCCTCCCAATAACCCCACTGCCGATTTTGCCATCCATAGCCTTTTCTTTTCTAACTCAATCACCAATCTCCCTCGCATTCAGAGTCATGATTCCTAATATTTATTGTTGCCTCTGCTGCTCTGCAGGTGATATGAGAATCCATATTAGAATTTTGCATCACAAAGCTCTTAAAAAATCATAAGGAAAAACAAAAAAATCACTTGTAAATTCCAATTTTTTTACATTTTATTGTTACAAAGATGTTACTATATGTAATGAGGTTTGAATTTATGCTAATAGTGTCTCACAAATCATCAAAACCTCAGTTATTGCATTGGAATGCATCAACATGAAACTTAAGACCACGCTTCTTAGCAACCTCTACACGTATGACTATTCTAGTGAAACCTCTCGCCTAATCTCTCACCTGAGCTGCAATAAAAAAAATAGGATGACAACAAACATATCAGAAAATAACCCCCACATTCCGACCAATACAATGTGCACAGTATTTTAACGACCATAAACTAAAATACTTGTTATAGCAGTTGCTCGTTTTAGTGGTGAATATAGTTGCACAACTGTAAATAGATTTTGTTTTTATAGAATGCTAAAGATTAGTTGATCACCACTTAGCTTCACGTGTATGGATAGAGATATAAAACTACTTTGGTTCATTGAATGCAAACTATTTTTTAAACACTTGTGAAAAATGAGAACAGATGGAATTTTATGTTTGTCAATACAATGATATATGTCAGTAAGTTGCACAAAAAGTAATATACGTTGGATATAGAATAAATCACATAGAAAGATGGAAGTAAGCTGCAAATTAGAACATTATAAGTCACAGTGAAGCTTAAGAAAGAAAAAAACAATGAAGCTTAAGACTCTACTGCTGCAAGGGCGACTTTAAAATTTTAGTAAGATGACAGTTAAACAAAATTGTCCCTTCTAGTTGCTGCTCTCCCTTCTAAGAAAGTTATGTATATTGCATAGTCAAATGGAAACAAAAGCAATCAATGAAAGGAATATACCTCATTTTCCACGGCATTGACATGAGACTGTAACAACTTGACTCTATGCAAACTGAAAATTGTACAAAAGTAGGTAAAGTGAGGTAGATTATATAGATTTTTGCTTCAATAAGAGGATAATGCATCTATTTTAATACCATCCTTGTAAACACCATCCTGACCCGTTAATGTCCTACTCTACTAATACCATCCTGACAAAAGAAAATGTGCCACTCTATTTTAATATCATCCTTGCATCTAACTAAAGTAACATAGGAAGGAAAAAATTAGAGTCTACCATCCCGACCCTTCGCCGCTTTCCGTCGCCATTCCCGTCGATCGCCGCCACCACACCCTTTTTCGATGCTTTGACTTTGACGCCCTTGAAAAATTCGATCACTAAAAATCATGGAAGAAATTAGTTGAAAACACACTTTGATTATTGCATCCAAGTTGTTAAAGACGATCATGGTGAAGTTTGGGAAAATCTAGCACAAAATACTTTGTAAAACTTTAATAAACGGTCAATTGTAAAGATTTAGCATAAACAGAGAGTAAAAACGAATAAGATTCAGCACACATATTGCAAAGGAACCTAAGAAAACGAAAACAATGCTACCTTAGTTGTATCCTTTGCAAGTTCGCGATTGTCTTTGACTTCTCATTTTCTTAGTTTCCCATTGTACCTGAAAAATGAATTAGTGAGAAGATGAAATGTGGAGTTCAAAGGAAAGGGGGAAATGAAACCCTAGCTGCGCTCTCTCACCTCACCCACATCCCTCTTCTTCACATTTCCTTCTCCTTTCTTTTGGTTCTCTCCTCCTTTTTTCCTTGGTGAAAGTGAGGTAGAGAGAAGACAAATAGCGAAAGAAGATGAATTTGTGAGATAAGATGAAAGTGATGGGAAAGAAGGGAAATATGAACAGAGATTGAAGGTGGAAGAAGAAGGGTTTTGTTGAAGGAAGACCAGAATAGAAGATGGATATTGTTGGAGGAGGAAGATATATATGGTCAAAATTTGTTCCTGTAAAATTTGAAAGAAAAAGTTGAATGAAGAAGAAATGTGGAGAAGGGAGAATTCGGTGGTTGGTTTGAGAGTAAAAGTGTTTTGTGAAGATGAAGTGAGTTAAAGAGAGTTGATTGAAGTGAGCAGACTGATATAAAGTTGAAAACAGAACAATAATAAAGCCTGTGTATTCTGCATGAGGCAATTAATTTTCGTACCCCCCTAATTATCGACCACACCCCCATAAGTATCAAAATGCCTAAAATGCCCCTGGCATTTAAAAAAGAAACGAATCGCCCTACAAAAAAAAATTTCCCGGAATTACCAAAAAAAGAGGTATTTCCGAAATATTGTAGGTGATTTTTCCTAATTAAGCGCGAGAAAATTGGTATTTCCGGTTCACAATTTTTGAACCGGAATTATCTCCAGAAAAGGTAATTAGAATTTTTGTGTTTTTAAATTAGATTTTTGGAAATACCTTTTTAAAGGTATTTAGGTTCACTAATTTGTGAACCGGAAATACCTATTAAAAAGGTATTTCAAATTTTTTTTTTTTTTTTTTTAACATTTTAATTTTTTTTTAAATAGATGGTTATTACGGATTTAACCAATTGCCTTTACTACATACATCGAGATATTTCCCACTCGTGATGCAATGACACGTTGGGTTAGAGATATTTGAAAAAGCGAACGGATAGAAATAATAAACAAGTGTCAAAAAGTCATTTTTAACACTAAAAACATGTTTTTTAGGCCACTTTGGTGTACAATTACAGGTCGTAAATAATTTTGTATCTCGTTTTTTTAACCTCAATATCGTAGTATTATACTTTTTCTACAAGTTTGTAATTTTTTAAAAAAATTTAAAAAAAATTACGCATGGTAAAAATTGACCAGAACATAGGTAAAAAGTCATTTTCTTCAAGTAATAAAACATTTTTTTATTTCATTACTAATTAACGGCCTAGATCTTGCCGACAACTTTTAACGATCTAGATTTTCCCAACACTTTAAAGGGTCCAGATTTTGCCGACCACTTTTCATCAACGGTGGAAATTCATTCAAGGGTTTCATTTTTCCCTATAAATACACCCTTCCATTTCACTTATTTCACACACACACAACACTCTCATGGATACTCTGAATACACAATATTCTCGTGATTCTGCACTCACTGCCCTTCACCATCAGGGCACAATCACAAACAGAGAAAATGGTGTCTACTTCGAGAGTCCAAACCCCATTTTATGCATGCGAGCTAAGGACGACATCACCTTTGAAGCTCGAAAGAAAAAATAACAACGAAGGTGCAATTGGAGGGTGGTGAGCGAGAAGTCACCGGATCATTTATCGCTACCCGACTATGGGCGATAATAATCGTGTTCGATGGTCCACCATGGATGTGAAGAACAACGATGACGTTCGAGTGATGATGGACTCTTTAATTAATTTTAATTGATTTTTAATTAAATAATTTTTTTTTTCGGAAATACCTTCAAAACTAGGTAATTCCGGAAGGAGATAAAAAGATTTCCGGAATTACCAAAATTGAGGTAATTCCGGTTCACAATTTTTGAACCGGAATTACCTCAATTTTTGGTGATTCCAAATTCTTTTTATCTTCTTAGGAATTACCAATTCACTCTGTAATTAGAAATTTTATATATTCCTAGGGGCATTTTTGTCCAAAACGTATAATATGGGGGTGTGGGAGGGAATGAGGGGGGTACCGAAATTAACTGCCTCTGCATGATTGTCCCGTCAAATTTGAAAAAAAGTTGCTATTTACATTTTTAAAATTTTACCCGTCAAATGACAAATGTACCCTTTTTCATTGTTAAGCAAAAAACAGATGGCAATTAGTGTTGGAGGCTAATATTGGTAGTTTATGTGAGGTTTATTTGAATAGATAGATAATCAGTAGTTGAAATAGTCATTAAGTTTTCATTCCTTTCTCCATATTAATATCGTGTTTTTTATTTATCAGTGAAGTTATCCCGCGTTTTTATACATTAGTGCAGTTATCTCGTAATTTAGATTGATTATTTTAGTTTATTAGTAGATTTGATTTGATTTGAATTTCGAAATTTGAAAGAAAAAAAAAGAGGGGAAAGTTAAAAAAATGGGAGTGAGAAGAAAGTGCATTGGGAGAATAAATTTGAAAATAGGAGTAAATTGATAAATAGATAAATAGATATTAAGTTAGATAGTAAATTGGAGTGAATTGTAGATTATTTAATATTAATTTAATTATATTAGATTATATAGTGGATTAAAAAAAATTGGGAAAAGAAATATTTTTAAATAAAGGGTGTGGGGGCCACTAATAATAGATGTGTAAGAAGTTAAAAATATTGAGAAATGTGAGATTGAAAGTGAGTGAGTGAGAAAAGAAAAGAAAGTAGAATTAAAAAATGATAAATAAAATTAAAGTGGTGATGTGTCAAAAAAGTAAGATGTCTATAATTGTAATTTTATAAGTTGTTTTAGATTAGATTTTCTAAATCCACACAAAGAAAGAGTAGAAGCTGCTTAAAAAATTGCAGACCTTGGAAAATTTATCTGACTTCATTTGTTTCAGTATTCTGCACAATCTAATATTGAATGAAAATCTTTCTTAAACATCCTTTGTTAAGACTTCTTACTTCCTAACATTATACTGTGATGATTGTAGGATAATGGTGAGAGCAAATGCGACGAGAAATGGATGAAAAAAGCTTAATTTTTTTGAGATAAGTGTGGAGAAGAGAAACTGACATGCGGAGATCTATTATTCATATGCAAAATATTGGCTTAATTGCTCTAAGAATATCCTCACGAAGATCAAAATGCAAGATATGAAGATCAAACGGGCCGGAGAAAATAAACCATTGTTATTAATTTTAAGATGAACATACTTAGCGACCCGGTTGACCCGTTGTTGGAAGCCAGCTATTTAATAGCTTAAAAATTTATTTGAAAGGCATGGGGCAAGATTCGAACCTGCAACCATTAGTACAACAGGCAAGCCACAAACCACTAGGCCACTATCACGCTAATGTTAAAGTCTTGCCAATATAATATATGTACAATGAATGAATTGATTTACTGACAACCAACGTATATATATCATACTCCTATGCTAATGCTTTTCTTTATACTTTTTTTTAATATCCCTCATCTATAATACAATATCTACTTTAATATAGGATTTTGGTGGGAATTTTTTTTTTCCACCATTTACCTATATATACCCTCATTTTTACTCCAACCTGTTTACCAATATATACCCACTCTCTATATTTTGGACCAACATACCCCCACGCTATATTTTTGTACCCCACCATTTACCAATATACCCTCATTTTGTACCTCACTGTTTACCAATATACCCCCACTCTATATTTTTGGACCGACATGCACCTGACAAATTTTTTTTTTGGTCTAACACTTTTTTTTATCCACTTTTGGTGGGAAAATTTTATTTCCACCATTTACCAATATACCCTCATTTGTACCCTAATTGTTTACCAATATACCCCACTCTATATTTTTGGATCGACATACCCCACTCTATATTTTTGTACCCCACCATTTACCAATATACCCTCATTTTGTACCCATCTTTGTTTTCCAATATACCCCACTATATATTTTGGACCGACATACCCCCGATTTTTTTTTTTTTCACCAACACTTTTTTTTTATTATTATCTCTCTTAATTAATACACAATCGTTGACTTCCCCACTTTTGGTGGGAAACTTTTATTCCCACCATTTACCAATATACCCCTCATTTTGTACCCCACTCCAATATATTTTTGGTGGGAATTTTTTTTCTTCCACCATTTACCTATATACCCCTCATTTTGTACCCAACTGTTTACCAATATATACCCACTCTATATTTTTGGACCAACATACCCCCACGCTATATTTTGTACCCCACCATTTACCAATATACCCCTCATTTTGTACCTCACTGTTTACCAATATACCCCCACTCTATATTTTTGGACCGACATGCACCTGACAAATTTTTTTTTTGGTCTAACACTTTTTTTTATCCACTTTTGGTGGGAAAATTTTATTTCCACCATTTACCAATATACCCCTCATTTGTACCCCACTGTTTACCAATATACCCCCACTCTATATTTTTGGATCGACATACCCCCACTCTATATTTTGTACCCCACCATTTACCAATATACCCTCATTTTGTACTCCCACTCTGTTTTCCAATATACCCCCACTATATATTTTGGACCGACATATACCCACGATAATTTTTTTTTCACCAACACTCTTTTTTTTTATTATTATCTCTCTTAATTAATACACAATCGTTGACTTCCCCACTTTTGGTGGGAAAATTTTATTCCCACCATTTACCAATATACCCCCACTCTATATTTTTGGACCGACATACCCCTGACATTTTTTTTTGTCCAACACTTTTTTTTATCCACTTTTGGTGGGAAAATTTTATTCCCACCATTTACCAATATACCCCTCATTTGTACCCCACTGTTTACCAATATACCCCCACTCTATATTTTTGGACCGACATACCCCCACTCTATATTTTGTACCCCACCATTTACCAATATACCCCTCATTTTGTACCTCACTATTTACCAATATACCCCCACTCTATATTTTTGGACCGACATACTCGACAATTTTTTTTTTGTCCAACACTTTTTTGTTATCAAAATGTACCCGTCATTTTGTACCCCATTGTTTACCAATATACCCCCACTCTATTTTTTTGGACCGACATTGTTGCCTCATCCCACCAATGGCTATTGTTGCCTCTTCGCCTTATATATATGTATTGCGTATTTTTATACCCCCTTATAAAATGTTGATGTTTTTGAAAGCTAAACTACGTAGGCTCAGAAATCATCCTCCTCTCGCATCGCATAATGTAATCGCCCTAGTTAATATTTAATTGAATGAATGTATATATATTATATGCTTTATTTTCTTCACCCAAAAATCATATGCTTTCTTAATATATTTTTATTCAATACATCATTTTAAATTTATGTTAGTCTCATAATTAATAAAAGTATAAAAGATAATATATTTAGGATTTTATTGATATTAAGGTAAAAAAGTTGACAGCTTTGTGTGTAAATTTATACTTGTTATGCTTATTTTTATTGTTTTTTAGTAGTATCACGGGTTATGCGGTCAATCGGTGACCATTCGATTCGATTATCGATTATTTCGACTCAAATGTTGTCTTCGACCAAAGTCGATCATCACGTGGTCGATTTTAATAACATTGGAAAGAATAGAGAGAGAGAGGTCTAAGTGCAAAACTTAAAACTCAAGGGGTTCAAAATTAAAATTATATAGCAGTATAGGCCTAGATTTTTTTTATTTTTTAAGGGGTTCACTTGAACCCCCTGAAATACAAACAGACCTGCCACCGAATATAATCATTAACCAAATTCAACTTGGATTTGACTTATATATGTAGGTGTATAATTTTTTTTACAACATCAACTAATCACGAAATGACACGTCATGAAAATGTTTGATTTATCTCAACTACCTTAAAAGTCACCCATATTATGATTTTTGATTGATTTTTTTTTTTGACACAAAGATTTTTGATTGGTTGATGGTATACTTTTTTTTACAGTGACTGTATATACCAATAAAATCATTCAATATTAATCACATATGTAAAACACATTAAGAATTGAATTTTTTTTAAATGAGTTTAATTATATGTGTATAGACTTTTACGACGACAACCAATCAAAATTCATTGAATAATAGTTATCTATTGATCTATTTGTTTTTAATGATGTGTAACCTATAATTATTAGATAATGTAAATCATTACTTAATTGTCTATATCAATTAAATCCATTAAAATATCTCAAAATTGTCACTCAAAAAGAAAGAAGTAACATTCCAAACAGTATACTTAATATGAGACGGAAGAAGTATTATTATTATTATATATTATTATTATTATTATTATCGTCGACATCGTGGTTTGTTTTGCTTTTGCAAGCCTTATTCAATTTTGTTTTGACAATAGTTTATTGAGTTGCTGCCAGCCAGGCTTATTTGTTTTGGAGTTGATAGCTTGTTCATAATTGATTGTGATTGTGATTAGGACCACCGACTAAATACGACAAGTGGATAAGGGAAGGGAAGTAGTAGTATGTATATGTATATGTATATGTATATGTATATGTATGTTCTGAAGAAGAATTATTCATAAGTGGCAGGCAGGCAGGAGGAATCGACGACGGTAAAGCGGCTAGGCGTTTGATTTTGAGGTAGGTCGGGATGGCTAATCTTCCTGCTTCGGAGTTTGAGGGTGTGGAAGAGCGTGAATTGGAAGATGAAGAAAGCTTCTCCCGCGCCGCACAGCTTGCCACCTCTATTGTGCTTCCGATGGCACTGCAATCGGCTACTGATCTAGGAGTATTCGACGTGTTTCAAAAAGAGGGTCGAAATGCTAAGCTCTCCGCCGACGACATTGCGTCCCGTCTCTCCTGCAATAACCCCCAAATGTTAGATCGCATCCTTGCCCTTCTCGCCTCCCACTCTCTACTTAATTGTTCTCTCCTACAAGATCCACAAAACCTAGGCTCCTTTCAAAGACTCTACACCGCCACTCCTGTTGCCAGATTCTTTGCTTCCGATTCTGACGGCGTTTCATTAGGCCCCTTTATGGCCTTGCCTCATGATAAGATCTTCCTTCAAAGTTGGTCAGTTCCCTTCTTTCTCCATTAACTCGTTATCATTGCCATTCATTTCTATATTAAAACAGGACATGTATTGAAACCAGATGTCAATTGACTGAATAACAAACTCTAATAACTGTTTATAATAGATCTTAGCTAATTCTAACTAACTTGGATAAGTTTAATAGGCCGTCAAATACCCCCTCAAGGTGGATCATTTATATATCCAATATTCCCAACTTGCAAATGAAGAAGTAAAGGACAAGTAGGTAGCTTTAGTAAAGAATAAAGATGTTAGCTAGTTGGTGTTGGCTATTGATATGAATCAATGTAACCATGCTGGATTGAATCATTTCATGGATGGATGAATTGATAGTCAATGTCTATATGCTTTGATCTCCATGGTACACCGAATTATAGGCTAAATGAATGGCAGAATGGCTGTCACAAAAGACCATGGTAGAGTCAATATGAACATCAAAATGAAGGAGGCAAACAATTTCATAGTGACAGAAGATAAATATCTATATTCAGCTTCTGCAAAAGATTTTGAAACCGTTGGGTGTTTCTTTGATTTCCAAGAAACCAATGTATCACCAACGAATGCACAAAACTCAGTAGTGGAGCGGTGAGTGTCAAAGCAACTTCCCCAATCTGCATCAGCATAGGCAGTGACTGAGATTAAGGGAATCGGAAGCAGTAAATAATATCCCTCGGCCACGAAGTGCCTTAAGGTATTGTAACAGATGATGAATTGCATCGAAATGAGGAGAGTGGGGGGCTGACATATATTGACTCAACTTATCTTCTGAGTAACAGATGTCTGGCCGAGAGATGGTTGAATACATCACTCACCCAATCAATTTTCTATATAGTGAAGGATCCGGGAGTAGTTCACCATCATTAGAATTTAACTTGAGGTTAGGCTCCATTGTTAGTGTGCTAGGCTTGCAGGCTAGAAAACCATGATCTAGTAGGGGAAGAGCATATTTTCTCTGAGATAGTGAGATTCCTTTGTTGGATTTTGCAATTTCTAAACCAAGTAAATATTTCAAATCACCTAGCACCTTCAACTTGAATAAGGACTGGAGGAGAATTTGAACTTCATTAACATTTTTGAGATCCGGTCCAATGCTTGAATTTCCTCACTCATGCCATGTCTCCATTCAATAAATTTTACTGACTGGTGGAAGAATTGAGGCCCATAGACAGCTGAAACCTGATTCAGAAAGGTGTAATATGCAATATTGAGTCTATCACAGTTGGAACAGCCCTAGATGAATTTTTTTCCTGGTGGATGGAGGTGTTGCTACAAAACACAGGCAACCAAAGGACCTCATGCCACTATAACCAGGTTCTCTTTTAAACAAAGTTTTGAAAGATGTAGTGTTGTGCAGAATTGGAGAGGGAAGTATATTAATGATGAAGGCTGCAGTAGCTACACAATCTCCCCAAAAGGAAATAGGCACCTTGGCTGAAAGAACCTTGCTGTAAGGATTCGAGTTTGGTGTTGTACGCACTTACAAAAAGAGAACCTTGTTGTAGGGTCATCAGTTAGCGCTTCAATTGGAAAGTACAAGGATTGTTCTTGTGCTCAAAACGTTGCTTGATATCATCCCATATGTCAATAGCATCGAAGCAATGAAGTACGCTAACTTGCATCTCCTTTGAGATTGAATTAAGAAGCTAAGAAGCCACTATGTTGTAGTTATGCTACCACACTACGTAATTAGGTAATTAGGGATACCGGCCTTAGGTTTGGGGATAGACCCATCGACAAATCCAAACTATTTCTTCTCGAGAAGAGCCATAGTCATTGCTTTGCTCCAGGGACGATAATTGTTATCATCACGAGGGTGGGAAACAAGTTAAAAACTGGGATTGTCTTGTGGAATATTGGTGAAAGGGTCATCCATGGAAGCTACAGTAGCCATGGGAGACGCAAGAAAGGGGAAAGAAAGGTTGAGGCAGAAACTCAACGATTCATAGAATCAGAGAGAATGAACCACTGATATCACATTGAATCAAAGACTTGGATGAAAATGATTTGATTGATTGAAGACAGATTACAATTGAACTTGTATACAAGCTTAGGTACACCCAAAAAGAAAATGAATTCTAACAGAATTCATATATCTAAATAACAAACTCTAATAACTAATTTTAACAGATTGTAACTAAAACAACTGACTCTAACTAACGTGGATAAGTTTAATAAGTCTAATAAGAAGATGAAGGAAATTATTTTAGGCTAGCTAGAGTGGTGCAGTGATTCTCTTCCAAATAGCCCAATTGTGTGGATAAAAATTTCCCATTATTTTGTTCAGGAACACTGCTTAACTACTGACCTGCTTCCATAATATAATCTACTTGGTAAATTACACGATTTTGCATAATATAATAGAAGTGGACAGTATGTACAGTATGACTAAAGGTACACAAGTGAAGAATTTTGTACCCAAACTTGAGACTAACTTGATCAGTATATTTTTTTTTTTTTGGCATTGGGGAGGGGGATTATTCGTGCTTATTCTAATTTAGGAAGGTTTGGACTTCTTAAGTTAATATTATATAGTGGCTTAAACGAAGGTTATGGGCTGTGTGTAAATAATTTTTCCGCATGAATGGATGTCATGGCTCGGTGAGGCTTGACATTGCATTTACAAACTTTTAATGTTTGTTATAGTGATTTTCATACCTTCAGAGTTTTAATTCTTTCATTTCCCTCTAACAATTCAAAATGAGGAAAGAGTTCAAATTCATTGCAAACGACGAGTGTTTCAGATTCTGATAATTTCTTATGAAACTATGAATACTCTAAACTGTCACATTACTACAGAAGAAGACAGTTTGCTTGATCAGTCTTCCAAGTCTGACTCTTAGTTCATGATTTTCTTCATTTAGTAGAGTAAAATAACTAACACTGTATCCATTCATAGGTCCCAGCTGAAAGATGCTATTCGGGAAGGGGGAATAGCATTCAACAGGGTTCATGGCACGCATGCCTTTGAGTATCCAAAGTTGGACTCCAGGTTCAATCAAGTTTTCAATACAGCAATGATAAACCACACTACTTTGGTTATGAAGAAGGTTCTTGAATGCTATAAAGGTTTTGAGGATGTAAAAAGGCTTGTGGATGTTGGTGGTGGTCTTGGGATCAACACTAATTTAATCACTTCCAAATACCCTCATATACAGGGTATCAATTTCGACTTGCCTCATGCCATAGAACATGCCCCTTCGTATCCTGGTATGACCTTTACATGTTCCATTCCTGATGAAAGATAAAAGAAAAAAAAACCTCTCTAGTTTCTATGTTACTAATATATTATATTAGATATCAGCTTTGCATCATTTAGTATTTTAAACTTTAAAGTAAGAGCTACCTAATGTTGGCAGGAGTGGAACACATTGGCGGAGATATGTTTGAAAGTGTGCCTAAAGGAGATGCCATCTTTATGAAGGTGAGTGGATATTGTTAGTTGCTGTTTGTGGTAGCTTGTATGGAAAGATGCTCTCTAAATTTCCCAGGAAAAATTGATGCCAATGGTGATTAAGGAATGATATTAGTTTTAAAAGAAAATTATTAAAAATATTAAAAGGTGCTGAATTTAATCAAAGAGAACACAATTTAATTTAATAATCAATGATTTTTCTTGTTAACTATTTTCACCAACTTTTTATTTACTTTTGATTCTCACGGGAGGTTATTGCGAGAATGATAATAGCTTATCTTTAAGAGGTTAATAATAATCACTAAAAATGGTTGGTTAGCAATATGACATTAGTTGTCAATGATCAATGATTATTATTAATTTTTAAGTATTATTTCAGAAGAATCTTGTTTCTATCTATTTGTCGTTTTAAAAGTCTAAAATAACATTAATTATTAATTTATTAAGTTCACCATGTAGAGGTGAGAAGGATGGATTAGGCTTATCCTTGGTAAAGCTTATTGGTGCCCCGGCAATTAGAAAGCATAAGTTTCTGCTTTGGCTGGTAGATTAACACTGTCCATGTCAATTCTTGAGGCATTACTTACCTAGGTTATGAAAATAGCTCTTGTGCTGGGTTCAATATGTGACGATTTTGATAAACAGATGGGATCCTTTCTTTGAGGGGAGTTTTCTCATCAGAAGAAGGTTCACACTGTTAATTGTTTGGAAGATAGTTTGTCGGCGGACGAATAAAGGGTATTTCGGGTTAGTTACGACATAAAGGATATTTGGGGTTACGACATGACGACTAATTATTTTAGCCAACATAATGAATTGTGGCAGAAAGTTATACATAAAAGGGAGGATTTGTGGGTGTGCTATAATCTTAATATAAATGCGGATCGGATGTACTCGAGCAGGAGTAGACGAAAAGACTAAACCTGTGGCAGGGTATATGCAAAAGGATGGGAGAAGATACAAGAAAATATCATCTGGAGGCTTAGAGATAGATCAAAAATGAAGTTATGGACCTATAATTGGGTTCCACCAATTGGTCCACTAGTTGATAAGGGGATAAGGCTATCCAATCTATTCCATGCGAAAATTTGGAAGGTTTGGAGTTGAAAATCCTGAATTCGGATGGGAATTAGGACTTTGAGAAATAACTTGGTGGTTATTATGAATTCAGTTTTGCATGAAGATTATTGCTATGAATCCTCCACTCTAGATGACTTTAACTGATATTGTTGCTTGAAGGATCCAAAGATGGTAGTTTGATGTAAGGCGATATGTTTGACAGTTGGTTGATTTGGAAATTCTAATAAAAATTATTAGAGTTTGATGTTTAGGATTTGCTACATCCACCATCTCTTATTGGGAAAAACATTTTTGTGAATGCTACTTTATCTTCTAGAGTCATGACTAATGATATATGAGCATGAATAGAGAGGCTCAAAGGTCGGGTGTGTTGTTTTCCTTGGAACCCTCCCCCAGATTTGTGGATCAAACTAAATATTGATCGATTTTCTCTTAGCCATCACGATTCACAAGTATCAGCTTGTGGAGGAGTCCTAAGAAACCATTGGAAGTCCTTTATAGCATTCTTTAGGTAATTTGGGTTCTGATACCGTCATTCATTTTCTGTTTCTATGAGCTGTTTCGTCTCATTATAATTATTAGTTCTAAAAAATTACGTAAAGACAGTGAAAATTATTATTATTTTCATTAATTTCCACCATAGTGATTTGCACGAAAATCCACCTCAGTATTCACCATTGTAGTGAAGTGTTTGCAATCAACAACATTTGCATCTTTTGTTGTTTTGAAACTTTCAAGATTGTGTATTTTGGATGAGTTTTTCACAAAGCTGAGGGGATAATATACAGCTTACCGAGACTGACATGTTATATGATATATGATGACAATTTTGCAGTGGATACTTCATGATTGGAGTGATGAGAAATGCTTGAAGCTTTTAAAGAATTGTTATGATGCTACTCCTGATGATGGAAAGGTGATCGTTTTGGAGGCAGTTCTTCCAATGATACCTGAGAGTAATGCTGCTTGCAAGTTTGTCTCCCAAACAGATGTTCTGATGATGACTCAAAACCCCGGAGGGAAAGAGCGAACTGAGCAGGAATTTATGGATTTGGCAACTGGAGCTGGATTTAGTGGCATTAAATATGAATGCTATGTCCGTACCTTTTGGGTTATGGAGTTCTTCAAGTAGATATAGTACCAATGTGTATTATATTTATCATTTCAGTACCATTGTGGTCTAGTGCTTGTAAATCACAGGTTACCTAGTTCTATTCCTACCAATGGAAAAAATATTTACCATTTCAGTTTTTGATTTACCCCATTTGTGTGAATGCTGGCGGTAGTGAAAAGGAAGCACAATAATTTGGATATTTTTTGACTTGAGTTTATTTGTTAAATGAGTTCTTAAAATATTAGTGGAAAAAAAAATCTTTCAACTTACTGCCATCCTAGTCTATCTAGTTTAGTAATTTTTTAATCGCATATAAATAATTGATTATTGTAATATTATACACTTGATGCAACTTTGTGAGTATCGTAAGGTGATTACAATTTGAACAAATATTTTGGTGTTTGCTTTTCCCACACCCCTTCTACTCTTTCACATCCTTTAATTCTAAATATTCCAAAAATACCTCGAAGGTAGAGTGCGTGTTTTCACCCATTCGAGGATGGACAAGAATCGAATATATTCGGTTGAGGTCAACCGAAACGGTAAAAAGGTGAATGTGGTGTGAGAGTCCATTTTTGTAATAAAATAGGGTGTTCGAACACCTCATGCGTAACTCGCTCGCGCGTAACTCGCTCGAACACGGTGAAATTACTTGCGAGGTGTGAAGTCAAGGTTTAACACACACTAACGATGTCATTCGAACTCGTTGAAGGCCCGTGTTCGAACAGTAAAATTTCGTGGAAAAAGAGGTTTTGGTGGCACTTTTTGGTCTTTTCACACCCTTGTGGTGTGTGTTTTAAAGGAGGGGTGTGGGAAAAACAAACGCCAATATTTTTGAAGAAAATTTATTTGCTTAACAAGAGGTTTTTGATGTTGTTGTATATGTTAATAGGTGCTTACTAGATTCTAAATTTGTTTCGTCATTAAACATGCATATTGTTGTGCGAGGATGATTCATTTCAGCGGTAGAAATGTTTATAGACACCTGCAGTGGCGGATACAAGGTATACACTATGGGGGCATTTGCACCCACCAACAAAAAAAATCACATACAAACAGGGTCGGCCCAAGCAACTAAAGCAAGAGTTTTGGGCCTCATATTTTTGGAAAAATAAAGGGGTCTCAAATTTTTGTTATGTAGTATTATATAGAAAATTCGTTCATATCATGAATGTGGTCGCAGCTGAGTTGGTGAAGGGGAGCCTTAGTTTTTATCAATGGACTGTGTTCGATTCCTCCTGACCACAATTTTATATTGTTTTTAATTTTTTTTGATCAATATTGTTTTTGATTTATTCATTCATTTATTGTTGGGCCATTAGTTTAGCCTTTTTACATTGATTAGATTGGCTTGGAACAATAAAAAAATATCATTGGTATGTAAATTCTTTATCTAACATATGATAGTTTAGCTATTAAATTTTTTGCTCTTTAAATAATTATATTAAAATATTTTTATGTGCATAAAATTGAACTAAAATTCTGCATATAAAAATAGTTTATTATCAAAAAAAATTTACAACATTGGATTTTTGTGTATTACAAAAAGCTCAAAAATAGTTGATCATTAAATTTCTTTACAACATTCAAATTTTGATAAATGTTTTTTCATAAAAAAAACTCGATAAAATTAAATTAAAAATGTAATTTTTTTAGTTTTTTTTACAAAAAATTATTATTAAAATATAGAAGGCCCTCATTTTGGAGTTTACTTTAGGCCTCGCTTAGTGTTGGGTCGGCCCTGCATACAAATACATAATAATTTTGTATTTGCCCCTATTAAAAAGTTGGCTTTGCCCCCATTATTATCGAATTACTTATTTAAACACACAAGTTCAACTCACAATCTCAAATAAACAATAGACTTTGCTTCTATTAAAAAGTTGAAAGAAGTTTATCTGCATTGAATTTTGTGAAGAATGCAATCATGAGAGATCGATAGTTGAAATATATTTGAAATTACTCTTATCCTCTTCCTTTCTTTTGTGGAAGTTAATTTGGACTTGTTGAAGGTGAAAACAATATAAAGAGACAAGAGAAGTGGAAACGGTTGATGGAAGCAGAACAGCAAAAGGCGTTTGATATTGAAGTGGATGATGATGATGAAGAAAGCTTCTCCTACGCCGCGCAGCTTGCCAACTCCATTGATGGCACTACAATTGGCTGCTGAACTTGGCGTATTTGACGTGTTTGTTTCAAAAAGAAGGTCGAAATGCTAAGCTCTCTGCCGTCGACATTGCATCCCGCCTCTCCTGCAGCAACCACAAAATGTTAGATCGCATCCTTGCCCTTCTCGCCTCTCACTCTCTGCTTAACTGTTCCCTCTTACAACAAGATCCACAAAACCTAGGCGGCAGCGGCGCCTTTCACAGACTCTACACCGCTGCTCCTGTTGCCACTTTCTTTGCTTCTGATTCTCATCGTGTTTCATTAGCTCCCTTGATCGCCTTGCATCATCATACCAACTTTTTGGCTACCTGGTCAGTTCCTCCATTTTCTATCTTCAATATATATATATATATATATATATATATATATATATTACTTTGCCAAAAGCTAATTCAGACATGCAGTTTTAAACTGATTTATTTATTTATTTATGCATACACCAAAGGAGTAGAATAATTTACTACACGATAAATGATGACAAATTTGCAGTGGATAATCCATTATTGGAGTGATGAGCATTGCTTGAAGCTATTGAAGAATTGTTATGATGCTACTCCTGATGATGGAAAGGTAATTGTTTTGGAGGCAGTTCTTCCAATTATACCCGAGAATAATGCTGCTTGGAAGGCCATCTCCCAATCGGATGTTTTGATGATGACGCGAAACAGAGGAGGAAGAGAGCGAAGTGAGCAGGAGTTTATGGATCTGGCTACTGGAGCTGGATTTAGTGGCATTAGATATGAATGCTATGTCCGTACCTTTTGGGTTATGGAGTTCTTCAAGTAGATAATACTATACAGTAGCAATGGGGGAATGGATCCCCTCCAATCACTTTAATATGCACTGAAATCTCAACTACGCATTCAATAAAACAAAGAGGAACAAATAAATATTAAATAAGTGAAGAGACGCGATTGAAGGGTATGAAGTTAACACTGCAATGTTCAGTGAAAAGTCGAAAAATCCCTTCCCATTGGCAATGTGCTCTTGTACTTTGCTTGCTTTTTCTAGTTTGGGGAATTTTGAATGTAACAATAAAAGTGAAGATGTGTATTATACTTGGTATTTCATTTATAAATTACCCCAATCGTGTGAATAGATTGGCGAGGAGAGTGAAATGTGTATTACCAGTATACCTGCCCGTGCATCGCACGGGAAATATTTCGGTTACAT
Source organism: Oxytropis ochrocephala (assembly GCA_020916435.1). NCBI lineage: Eukaryota > Viridiplantae > Streptophyta > Magnoliopsida > Fabales > Fabaceae > Oxytropis > Oxytropis ochrocephala. The sequence continues at coordinate 118,416,068 of CM037091.1, read as the reverse complement.
TAATCATTAAAAAATACAATTTAATAAATTCTTAAATGTCTCACTCACACATATATGTAGTATTGTTTAATTGATTTATGATTTATGTTTGTCATATAGATTAAAGACATTTTTTATAATGAATATACTACATATTGATAGCTCAGTTAATATTATCCATCATGTTGAAATGGCTAATTTCAATCACTTAGTGTTTCGGCTAAAATACTTTTCAAAACAAAAAAAACATGTTGAAAATAAAAATAGCCGTTAAGCACTATTTCATAGTTAGTTATTGCGGTTGATAAGCGCGCTAACTAACTCTATCCCTATCTAATTCAAGTCTAGCATGTATATATTATAGTTTACATTCGATCATTCAATTGTATGCTGTAATTTATACATACGTAAGAAAAATAATAGTTTACATTGTTTTACTCCTGCTCCTTCATCTTCCCTCTCTAAGTGTTCTTCAAGTTTCCTAGTGTTTTTCGGTGTGAGAGACTGCAAGAAAGAGCAAACCAGTTAGGGTTTGCTCAAGATTACCTGATAAGGAAAGGAAAAGAAAAGAGAGAATCAAGTGTGGAGGTTTTTACTGTGTGTGTGTAGTTCGACCTTGAGGAGTTTCTTCAAGAAGCAAGGTGAGGTTCACCATCGGTACCAGAAAGACTTGCGAAAAGAAAACACTACAAGTTAGGGTTTTTGTTGTAAACCAGAATCAAAAAGAAAAGAACGAAGAAAGAAAGCGATTTTACCTTTAGTATCTTCAATCTCACTTTCAGTTGCTCACCGGATCTGCAGAAATAAACAAGGAAGAGATTAGGGTTTCACAAATCTACAACAATCCAGAAAATAAGCAGAGGGTTTGGTAGAAGGTGAAGGCCTACGTTTTGGTGCAAGAATCGTGGTGATTGGAAGGTCGCCCCGCTAGGTTTCCATTGAAACCCTAGCAGGAGAGCGATGGAGAAAGAAAGGGGAGTAAGGCGTAGCGAGAGAAAGAAGAAGAGAGAGTGAGACCGAGTCTCACGTTGGTGTCTCCGTAGGTTAACTTAGGTTTGGTTGGTCTTATTGAAATTTGGGCTTCTTAAATTCAAGTAATTGGACCGTTATTATTTGCAAACCGCAAATTAGTAAATACAACCCCTGTTAGTTAAAAGTGAAGAAAAATTAAAGAAGTGTAAAAATTCTACATGGTATCATCGAGCTCGAGATCAATTCAGGATAAAGGACAATTTCTTAAACTCTAAACTTCTAAATTTCAGTTCTTTAAGTTTTCTTTATACTTTTTCACTACACAAGTAGCTAATTTGTGTAGTTTGTGTTTTTACTAACAAGTTTTGTGAAGTGTGTGCAGATGGCACATAAAGAAATGAATCTAGTTTTGGCACTCAAGTGCGTTTCGACTTGAGGACTAATCGGGACAGATGGAGTCACCGGATGAAGTCGGTTTTTGGGTGTCGAGGGTCTTAAAGATTGTGAGGAAGGGTTGAAAGAACCTCGCCCATCGCCATCGCTTTGAGGAAGAAAAGAAGCAATATGAAGAAGATGAGATGAAGGACTATAAAGCACTTCATCTTATCCAAATCAAGGTTAGATGACTCAAATTTTGATAGGATAAGGGATGTGGAAAGTGCGAAGGCATGGGACATTACGGACTCCTACTACAATGGTCTTTGCTTGAAGCAAAGCAAGAGAAATTACAGCCCTAAAGGCTCGGTATGAAGCCTTAAAGATGAAGGGTGATGAGAACATCATCACCTATTTTGGTGAGTGAAGAAAATCACTAATGCCATGAAACTAAATGGTGAAACCTTAAAGGATGAAGACATTTGCAGAAAGATACTTAGATCTCTAACTAAAAAGTTTTATGTTGCAGTTAATGGACTTGAAGATACCTGCAAAGTGGAGGATCTTAAAGTTGAGCAACTACAAAGTAGGCTAGAGGCTAAAGAAATCGATCAATCGCTAAATGAAGACTCGGATGAAGACAGTCAAGCTTTCTTCATTCCTCTAAGGGTAAGAAAGGTGGGAAGGGTGGCAGCAAGCAACCCAACAAAAATAATGGGCCTAAAGGTAAGCCCCAAGGTAAGTTTTCTAAAGGAAACTCATCTAATAAGCCTAGTAATGACACTAGCAGTTCTAAAAAAGATAAATCACACATTCAATGTTACAAATGTGAAAAGTATGGTCACTATGCAAGTGATTCCTTGGTCTAAGAAAAGTACCAAGGGCAAAGATTCGAGCAAAGGGCCAATGTGGCCAAAGAAGACTCAGATTGATTTCGCCCCGATAGTGTTTAGTCTTTATAACAGATGATCCTATTCCTATGTCTAAAATTGAACCTAAAAAGGAAATTAGTATAACTAATGTAGAACTAGAAGTAGGATCAGAATTTGTTGTGTTTGCTATAACTACCAGTGATGGAAAAACCATCACTGAGATTTGGTATTTAGACTCAGGATGCTCCAATCACATGACTGGTAACAAGGAGTGGCTGATTGATTTTGATCCTAGCAAGAGGACCACTATCAGGTGTGCCAGTAACAAAGTAATTACTGCAGAAGGTATGGGCAACATTCTGTTCAAGAGAGAGGATGGTAAGACAGTCATGATTCAAAATGTTTTCTATGTCCCTGGTGTGTGCTCTAATTTGATTAGTTTAGGCCAATTACTTGAAAAAGGTTTTTCTATTGTAATGAGGGACCTAAAACTAAAGCTATATGATCCTCGAAGTAAGTAAGCTCTTTTGACCACACCTTTAGCTAAAAAAGCAGAACTTTCAAGACTAGTATTTGCTCTTCAAAGGCAAGGTGCACGAGTGCAATTACTAGTTTCGAAAGTTGTTTATGGCATAGAAGGCTTGGGCACCTAAACTACAAGAGTTTGACAAACCTAAGTACTAAGAGTCTAGTATTGGGTTTGCCTAAGATAGAGGCTCCAAATGAAATTTGTGTACAACATGTCTTCTAGGCAAACTTGACTAGGAAGAGTTTTCAAAAGAGTTGCAAAGACGGATCAAAGGATCTGCTGCATGTTGTATCTGAGTGACATTTGTGGCCCCTTTGATGTTTTATCACTAGGTGGTAATAAGTATTTTATTTCTTTTGTAGATGAGTACTCAAGAAAAATGTGGATCTACCTAATAAAGACTAAGGAGAGGGCACTTGCAATTTTCAAAAATTTCGGGACATGGCGGAAAGACAGAGCGACGAGAAATTGAAGATCCTAAGGATCGATGGAGGAGGTGAATACACCTCAAAAGACCTTGAGGAGTCTTGCGCACCAGCAAAGGGATCATTCATGAAGTCACATCCCTTATACTCCACAACACAATGGTGTTGCGAGAAAGGAGAAAGCGAATGCAGATTAGACATGGCGGATCTATGCTAAAGCAGAAGGGACTACCTAAGAAGCTATGGGGTGAAGCTATTACTACACCACACTACATTCTCAATAGGTGTCCAACAAAGAAACTTGAAGATAAAGTTCTGAAGAGGTTTGGACGGTGACAAACCAAATGTCGATCACTTTAAGGTATTTGGCTCTCTAACCTATAGCCATATATACGATCCTAAAAGAACAAAGTTTGAAGACAAAAGCAAGCCTTTGATTCTAGTTGGATATCACCTACGGGTGCCTACAGATTGTACAACCCTACAAGTGGTAAAATTGAAGTCTCTAGGGATGTCACAGATCTAGAGGAGGAGCAATGGGTGTGGGATGAACCACAACAAGTAATCTCAATACCTCACTGAAAATCGTAAACTATTGGAGAGCAGAAATGAAGTACCTCGCAAAAGTGAAGAGGATACTTGGTGATGAGGAAGGTGTTCCTCAAGAAGAAGAAACTATTGAAACAGATTACTATGCCTAATGGTCAAGTGCAATGGACCACAGAGACCAAGAAGAACTCCACAGGAACCTAGCGGACTATGAAATCATAAATGATGATGAGTAGTAAGAAGAAGAGGATCTCATCCACTTTGCTATGCTATGATCTGAGAACCGTGTAAACTACTTAGAGGCCCTAAAATCTAAAAGAGTGGAAGGATGCAATGCTAGAAGAGCTTAAGTCCATAGAAAAAATGGAACATGGACCTTAACTACTTTACCTAAAGGCAAGAAGGCCATTAGTGTAAAGTGGGTGTTCAAAGTCAAACTAGATCCTAATGGCAAGGTAACTAAGTATAAAGCCAGATTGGTAGCAAGGGGTTTTCAGCAAAAGGAAGGCCTAGACTACACTGAAGTATTCTCACCAGTAGCAAGGCACGAAACTATAAGGTTAGTTCTTGCCATTGCTTGTAATAGAGGTGGGAACTATACCACCTTGATGTGAAATCTGCTTTCCTCAATGGACCACTAGAGGAGACAGTCTACATTGAGCAGCCCCCTGGCTTTGAGACTAAAGGGAAAGGGAACTATGTCTACCATCTACACAAGGCTCTCTACGGGCTAAAGCAAGCCCCCAGGGCATGGAATAAATGCATTGACAGGTTCTTCACAGAAAATGGGTTCAATAAGTGTGGTTCAGAATATGGTGTCTACACCAAAGGTACTCTACAAACCTATTTTCTAATTATATGTCTCTATGTTGATGACATGCTTGTAACTGGCAATTGTGCAAAAGAAATTGCCAAGTTCAAGCAGTCTATGGAAACTAAGTTTGAAATGACAGACCTTGGAAGGTTGTCATATTTTTTGGGAATGGAATTCCTAAGAACTCCAGATGGGATAATATTGCATCAATCTAAGTACACTAAAGAAGTGTTAGCCAGATTTGAAATGGAGGATTGTAATCCTGCCAAGACACCAGCAGAAGGTAACCTAACTCAAACAACAAAGGAAGACACTAGTGAAGTAAATCCTACTGAATACAGGCAGATGATAGGGTCCTTAAGGTACTTATGTCACAGCAGGCCTGATATTCTATATGCTACAGGTATTGTGAGCAGGTTTATGAATAAACCACTCAAGGTCCACTATTGGGCTACTAAAAGGATACTTAGGTATCTACAAGGTACTTTGCACTATGGTATTTGGTTTCTAAAGGAAATGGTGAAACTACTACTCTATTGCTTGGTTACATGATTGATTGGTGTGGTGACAAAATTGAGAGGAAAAGTACCTCTGGGTTTCTGTTTAAGTTCCTAGGGGCACCTATATCTTGGAGTTCAAAGAAACAATCAGTTGTGGCTCTGTCCTCCTGTGAGGCAGAGTATGTAGCGCCAAGCTTGATCTTTGCATGCCAAGCTTGGCTTGGAAAACACTGCTAAATGAGCTATTGGTTGAGTTAAGTCAACCACCTACTATCCTAATTGACAACAAGTGCAGACTGAGCCTTGCTAAGAACCCCCGTGGCTCATGGCGAACCAAACACATTGAGACAAGGTACCACTACTTGAGGGACCAAGTTTCAAAAAAGGAAATTACGAGGTTGAGTAATTGTCCTACTAAAGATCAAGTGGCGAGATATTTTTACTAAAGCTCTCAAAGGAGATCTCATTTGCTAAGCTAAGGAGGAATTAGGAGTAATATCATTCAAGTCAAATGAATGACTACTCCTCTGAAAGTCAGCTTTGGAGGCTTGTTCCAAAGGTTATGTTTTAAGGCTATCCCAAGGGCTTGTCTTGGGTTTATGTTTTCCTATTAGCTTAGCTCTATTCTAATCATCTACTCAACCTAAGTGTTTGAATTAAGGGAGAGTGTTGAAATGGCTAATTTCAATCACTTAGTGTTTCGGCTAAAATACTTTTCAAAACAAAAAAAACATGTTGAAAATAAAAATAGCCGTTAAGCACTATTTCATAGTTAGTTATTGCAGTTGATAACTGCCTAACTAACTCTATCCCTATCTAATTCAAGTCTAGCATGTATATATTATAGTTTACATTCAGTCATTCAATTGTACAGAATTTATACATACAGAAAAAATAATAGTTTACATTGTTTTACTCCTGCTCCTTCATCTTCCCTCTCTAAGTGTTCTTCAAGTTTCCTAGTGTTTTCAGTGTGAGAGACCTCGCAAGAAAGAGCAAACCAGTTAGGGTTTGCTCAGTACACAGTAAAGGAAAGGGAAAAGAAAAGAGAGAATCAAGTGTGGAGGTTTTACCTGTGTGTGTGTAGTTCTGACCTTGAGGAGTTTCTTCAAGAAGCAAGGTGAGGTTCACCATCAGTACCCAGAAAGACTTGCAGAAAAGAAAACACTACAAGTTAGGGTTTTGTTGTAAACCCAGAATCAAAAAGAAAAGAACGAAGAAAGAAGAGCGATTTTACCTTTAGTATCTTCAATCTCGCTTGGTCACTACCCGGATCTACTGAGAAATAAACAAGGAAGAGATTAGGGTTTCACAAATCTACAACAATCCGAGAAAATAAGCAGCAGAGGGTTTGGTAGAGAAGGTGAAGGCCTACGTTTTGGTGCAAGAATCGTGGTGATTGGAAGTCATGCGCTAGGTTTCCATTGAAACCCTAGCGAGCAAAGCGATGGAGAAGAAGGGGGGAATAAGACGTGGGAGAGAGAGAAGAAGAAGAGAGTGAGACCGAGTCTCACGTTGGTGTCTCCGTAGGTTAACCAGGTTTGGTTGGTCTTATTCATTTGGGCTTCTTAAATTCAAGTAATTGGACTGTTATTATTTGCAACCTGCAAATTAGTAAATACAACCCCTGTTAGTTAAAAGTGAAGAAAAATTAAAGAAGTGTAAAAATTCTACACATCAATTATTATTTTATTATTTTCTTTGGCAAAATTTAGGTATAAATTTCATGTAGAAATAAATTAAATTTATTTGTCATATATTTACTATCCAATTAGGTATGACAATGAGACTTGGTGGGGCGGGGCGGGGCGGGAAGTACCCCCGTCTCCGCCTCTGAAGTTGTCGCCCCTCCCCATCCCCGATTCCTGGTTTGGGTAGTTTTCCCCCTCCACCCAAATCCCCAAGGTCCCTATGGGACTTCGGAATTTTTTTTGGTATAAATCGGGTATCCTCTCTCATGCAAGAATGCAGAGACTAATCCTCGAATGGGTAGGACCACAATGGGCGACAAAGCTCTCCCTCAAGAGATTTAACACTGCTGCATGCCCAAGGCTGTCCCAGGACCTTGGTTAAACTGGAAGAGACCATTACCATATCATCCAAGTGCTCTTGGGTGGACTCCGAAAATTTATTATAAGTTAGAAAAACATATAAATTAAAATATAATAAAATTGAAAAAATATATATTTTATATTTTAATATTTAGAAAATATAAAAATTAGAACAAATTAATATTTTAAATTTTAAATTAAAAACACTGATAAAAGACTAAAAAATTAATACATATAATATAATATATATCTATAATAAAAATATTAATGTAATATATTCGAGGCAGGATCCCTTGGGATGGCAAAAAAAGGCACACGTGGTACCTGCGGGCATTATCTGCGATAGGTACAGGGCGGGTAGCTTAACAGGTACCCACCGGTTTACTATACGGATAATTAGACTACCCGTCAATAAATTGGGTGGGTCCGGATATTGAGATACTCAGATACCCGTGCCCGCAGGTACCCGTACCGGAAATAAATATACTTATTTGAAAACTTTACAATTATTATTTATTTTAGTGTTATTTATCTTCTTTCATTAACTACAATAAGCTAAAAAATAAATGATAAAATAAATATATAATGAAATGCCCAATTTTTTATATGAATGAAGAGAAAAAATGGTGTGCAAAAGGTTAATTTTGTTTGGTATTTTAAATTTTATTTTCAAATAAATATATCAATTAATATTGAAAGTATATGTGGGTACCTCCGAGGAGATTGTACCCATGAGAAACCCACTACACGGGTACCCACGCGAGTATGTGGCTGCTACGGGTATTGTTTATATTAAACGGGGGGCGTAGTGGGTAACTATTACTCGTGCCCGCCCCGCCCCGTTGACATCCCTAGGGATCCTCGAGGGGCGGAGTCCCCTACTGGGTGAGGGGGTATGATCCTCGTCCTCATTCCCGCTTTGACTGCGGGGAAATTTTCTCATAATGATGAATAAAATATTGTAACTCTCATAATTATTAGATATATTAAAGACCATATATTGTAACTGTCATAGTTATATAAAAAAATTATATTTATTGAATCAATGACGTTTTGAAAGTATAATTATTTTTAATTATGGTGATTGGACGTTTTGGGTTTAATTATTTTATTCATCATATTTAAATGAAAACACCATTTATCTTAAGTAATATAATGCACAAATTAATTGAAACAAATAATCTTTGGCTGCTATTTCATGAAGATGTGTAATATATATATATATATATATATATATATATATATATATATATATATATATATATATATATATATATATATATATATATATATATATATATATATATATATATATATATATATATATATTTGCTTCAAAAAATATCATTATATTTATGTATACTTTGTAATTGTTGATAACAAAAATGAGATTTGTATAGTTTGACATCAAATTGCAATCATGTTTTTAATTTTACTTATACAAAATATACATGTATTTACAATAATTGACCAAATTTACTGATACACTTCATTTGAATCTTCAAAACACTTATAAGAAAATTGTAAATCAACAATGTGGCTCGTTCACATGCAATCGAATTCAACTCAACTCTCTCAACATGAATTTTCAAAATGGGGGTTTACACAACCCAACACCCAACGTTCACATACAATAGAATTCAACTCTTTCAACATGAAATTTCCAAATGGGGAATTACATTACATTACATTACATTTGATATGGTGATTTACCTAACATGAGGGACAAAAAGTTGGAACAAAATAGACATATTATGGAAAACCTAATTGACAACATGTAATGAATCAACCCAAGAGAGAAAAACCCAAATACCTAAGAGACTAGGTGACCCGATAAGAAGCAACTAGTAGATTCTAGAAGTGTACGAGTCACCACTTTATCCCTTATGAGTCATTTTTTTATATTCATTTATTTTGTCTTTTTGTTAGTCAATCTAGAATGTTCCTTAGTTAGGTGAGTCACCCTTTTCTAGCACCTATATATAGGCATGGCAACGGGACGGGTCGGGGCCGGGTTTTGCATCCCCCGTCCCCGCCCCTACCTCTAGCGGGGTCGGGTTTTATATCCCCCATCCCCGTCTCAAGCGGGGTCGGGTTCCCCGCGGGTACCCGTTTCCGTCACTAACTTATGCAAAAACTAAAAAAAAATATATTTACAAAAATTAATTTAATAAAATAATAGCTATTATACAATGATAAAATAAAGTTAAAAATATTAAAATAGACTTTTCTTTTCAAAATAGATCAAAACTTAAAATAAACAAAATTATGAAACAAAATCAATGAATATATTTGCATAAAATAAAATAAAATAAATAGTTATTGTGTTGTTGAACGGGTTTCGGGCGGGGTCGGAGTGGGTATCGACATCCCCGAACCCGTCCCCGCCCCCGGTCAAAGCGGGTATTCCCCGGCAAACTCGGGTCGAGGTCGGGTGGGTACCCGCGGGTTCAGGTTTTGTTAAAGGAGATCATCAAATCAATGAAAATGAATGTTAATGTAGTTTTTATTTTGTTAAAGGAGGCGCTCTCCCCTCGAAAGGAGCTTTAATTTTCTGTCATTGTGTTTTGAAGGTTTACCCATTTTTGAGGTTATGCTTTAAGATGAAATATAACTATCTAATAGCATAAGATGAAATTATAGAAAACCCCATATATTCTCTGATAGCAATGGTATTCACCTCCTTCAACATGAAATATCCAAATGATTAAGAAGATCTCTCCAACATGAAACCCATATAACTATCATATAACTGTTGCAGTCAATGACAACGGTTTTAGACAGATGTCTAATAAAAAACCGTGTCTGTTCACTCCTATACAACAATTTAGAACCGTTGCCAAATAAAAAAAAAATTAAAAAAATTATAAATCACTTTTAGATGCACATTTCATCCATATTCAAGAGAACAAAAACTAGAAATAATATTCAAATTTAAGACAAAATTTGATTGATTACACAAATCAATACACCAAAAATTAATTAATTACATTGACCAATAAATCCTCAAAATATTGAGAGAAAAATTACTCTAATATATCCCATCAACATAGGGAAGAGAATAAGTAAAAGTCTCAAAGCTCACATTAGTGATAAAAGCCACTATATTAGTAAAACTAATAATCTTAGCTCTATTCAAGATGTTGCTTGTCGATCATCCTCATTCTGTTTCTGCCCAAAAAATAAGAACTCTAAGCAAAGTATACTCAAAAAAGAAATAACAATAAAAGAGGACTTCAACAAACAATAAGTAAAGCCTTGAACCGTGGTTAACATGCCAAAATCCAAGGTAAAGATTTATTGTAATGCTGCTACTAACAAGCCTTAATCAAAATCATTTTTGAGAATATACCCTTCCTATCTAAGTCTACAAATTACAACTTTGCAAAGTTAGTTTGCAGAGAAAGGATTGTGAGGAGGGACATGGTTGAAAATGTTGGAGGTATAAACAATTTAAAGAGAAATATGAATGAATTTTCACTTTAAGTACAGCAGAATAATTATTGTCAAAAATGCTAAGGATTTAGAAAAATTCATCCACTCCTGAGGTTAATTAAATCAATAGAAATAGCTAATTAATCACATTTTAACAATCTTTAACCAATTGACTTGCAAGTTGCAAGTGGCAATGTATTGATAAACTGGAAATAAAACTTTTTGCAAAGAGACAGTCAATGAGTCAGTGTGTGGCATATGACAGAGGAGACAGAATAAAATAAAAACATAAAATACTCTTTCATAAAGCATAGCTAAAGGCTTTATTGCAGCTACATAAGCAGGAAGATGGTATGAAGATACTAACTGGTACACACAAGCAATTCAAAGAACTAAGACATCATTAAGTGTGATAGACAATAGAAAGAAGTTAACAATACACAGATTTAATTAGGTATGTCCATTGTGATTTTGCATTCTAGAGGAAAAGAACAAACCTTATGAGAATGTGCATGACTCATGTTACTGCAGCTGCAATGTTTATGAAGAGAATGGTTCTGCATACATTTCAAAAGCGTTGTATATATTATACTTTTTTTTTTGAAATGGACATCTACAAATTCATTATTTATTTTTTAATTTTTTATTACCTATGGCAACGGTTTTAAAGCGTGGTATATGATTTGGATAGACAACAGTTTTGTTTTAGACATCGGTTGCCATTGATTGCAACGGCTATGCACTGTTCTCATAGAGTATTTCAAAAACCGTTGCCTTTGTTCCCTTAAAGGAAACCGTTTTGTAATTGTGTTTTCTTTGTTGGTGAAAAACCGTTGGTTGAAGAATAGGCAGCGCCTGCGAATACTATGGTTTCAAAACCATTGCCAAAGGAAAAGGCAAAGATTTTTTGAGATTATCCAATAGTTTTCGAGCGTTGCCATAAGATTAAAATGTTGTAGTGATATACGGCTTAAAACAAGAGAAATACATTAATATTTTAAAGGTATAATAATATTTATTATATTGCACCAAAAAAATATTTATTCATTAGTAATATTGTAATTTTTTTTGAAAACTAAATAAAGGTAAGTACTGTAAAATGGGTCTTAAAATGAGACAAAAAGTTTGGTTAAACGTCAAAGAAAAGGAGATATTAATGAATAGAAAAACAAAACGAGCTAATTTAGTCCTACAAAAATGGTCAATTATCTGATGAACGTAGTATTTGATACCAATACTATCATCATCACACGACAGCGACAGACTATATTAAAATGAAAATGAGACGATCAATCAAGCACTATAGATGATTACAGTAATTTATTTTTAGTATTCGATTGTAAATAGTATTTCATGAATACATATATAGAAGATAACAAATATTGATTTCTTTTGTTCTATTTGTTGAAATTCTATAGACGTTCAACTTAAATCCGGTCTTATCGGCACCTATAAGCATCAAAGATTATATATGTGTCTTCTCCTTCATGATTTGTTTAAAAATCATATTAACATTAACACATGCATGCAACACACATTTTTTTTTTCTTTCTAATTTCACCTATATATAGCTGTTAACTTCAAACAACTATCAAGTCGAAGTTTCCAATAATGAAGAGGCGAGAATGATAAATGTTGATGGAGTATGACACAAGTATTAGATTATATATTTTACAGAAACTGAATTTACTCCGCCACGTGCATCATCACACGGGTATTAATTAAGGCTAGTGTAGTAGTATACATATTGTATATACTCGCCGGCTGTTGGGAATAGTTAGATGATGATGATAAACGGCTGCTGCGATTACTATAATATAAGTTTGTTAAATTAAATGATTTCAAAAAGCAAAGTACGGAGATTGGTGTGTCGTGTCAGCTACGTACTCTGATTTATTATGATCTATACATATATTTCCAAATTAAATTCATATTCACATGGCTCCTTCAACAGAATGTGATAAACAAGTTACCAACGGGGAAAAGAAACCTCCTCTAATGATCAAACGAGGAGGAGGAGGAGGAGGAGGAGGAAAAGAACGGACCGATCGAGCAGGAAATTATGGAATTGGCAAAAGGATCTGGATTTGGTACGTGGCATCAATTTCGTATATATGTTGCGTCTCTGCCCTATATATATGGGTTATGGAGTTCTTCAAGTAGCCACCCAACCACATTTGCTTGCATGCAACCAGCTAGCTGGGTGTTATGTTAGAAGAAGTTGCAGGATCAGTTCATTTTTACTTTACACAGTTCTTATATACACGTTTGTAAGTGATCTTGTTTATAGCTCCTACTAAAAATGGAATGGAGACAATCTCTAGCATGCAAATAGTAACATATACAATGTTAATATATATATATATATATATATATATATATATATATGTATTCTACAATTACAAAGTGAATTACATCTCCAACACAATGCTAGCTGCAAGACAGAGATCTCAACATCAATTTCTTACTCTTTTAGCTGTACCCAATTATTTCATTAAATGTGTCTTTTACTTTGCGTACAAAAGCCTCCCTGAAATGAAATTGTGAAATACTACTTCAATTAAATTAATCATGAAATTGCTTCATTAAACAAAATCACAACAGAAATTAGTTCTACATACCTGTCTGGCTTGTAAACTAGGTTCTTGTATGCAAACCACTGCAAAGAAGATACATAAAAAGATTTTAGTTAATAAACTCCAGGAATACCAAGTTATTTCTTAGTACAGATTCTAGAACCGGAACTCTCTTGTTTTAGCAATTAGTACTATATATCATGTCTCATGCACCCTGAGTCAAAACTAAAGAAATTAAATAGTCAAATCTATATATTGCAATTTAAAAGCATAAATAAATAGTGATGGAGTGACTTACTTACCCCAGTGTAGCCAATGCCTACGACCTCAAGTACCCCAGGAACTAAGGGAAGCCTGTCAATTGCCTGTTAGAAATGATAGTCAGGACAATAACTTTGATCAAATGCAGTAGTAATTACCACAAAGCATTAATGATTAATTAGCTAATAATTAATTAATGGTAGAGGATGATGAGAGAATGCAATTTAAGTGACCTACTGAGATCACGCCAGCTGTGCCCCATAATGCAACCGTGCCAGCTGCTGCTAGTGCACTCACTGCATACTTATCTTCAACTTTGTCCCACTACAATTAATAATAAGTCAGCAACAGAAATCCCTCTAACTCTAACCAACACATTAAAAAAGACATACTATAATTCAATTAAGTTCCTTACAGCTTGTTGAATAGTCTTGACAAGTTCTGGTGGCTCACTAGTGACACTAAGCTCAGCTGAGGTAACATCAACTTGTGCTGTTGCTTCTGTTGTGGTAGTGGATGCCATTGACATAACATTGCGAGCAATCTTGCGACCTGAAATTAGAGCATCAAACAATAAGTACTAGCTAGAAATAGGAAACACTAGTTTGTGAAAGGAGTTTTTTTTTTTGTTTAATATGACTTACAGAAAACAGTTGTCTTCCATGGACGAGTCTGAGACTGGACAGATGGAGGAGGGAGAGTGGGAAGACTGACACACTGTGGAGAAGGAGCTGGTGATTGTCTGCTGGGAGGCTTGCCATCGACGAGGGTGGATATAGAGAGAGAGGAGGAGGCCATTGCTCCCTGTAGTGCTGTGAAGGATTCTGAGGCCACTGGAGAGAGAGAGAATATAGATTAAGTTAGTGGGATATTTCCTCTGTTTTCTAAGTAATTTGATCTTGGCATGTTTATGTAAACGGGGTTTGATAATAATGTGGAGATCCTTCTGCCACATTTGAATTGAAGTGGTGAACCACTCATTTCTTTAATTTATCTGCAATGGATAGTGCTGACTTGGCTGCAAGATATGGCTTTTATGGTATTTCATTGGATAAGAGATTCCTGTTGGAGTATAGAATTAGAAACTCACTCTCACACACACAATATTAATTGAAGAAAATAATAAAAGCATATGAAAAAACTACTTCGCATGCATTTATTGACAATATTAACGGTCAGCTAACAAACACCAAAATATAGTTTGAATTAACTACAACATTCCTCTATGTTGAAAATTAAAGTCTGAGTGGTAAGTCTCACATTGATTCAGAAAGAACTAAATGAAAGATGAGGTGACTTACATACCTAACCTAATGCCTAGTGTCTTAAGGTTTTGGGTGAAAGATCATGTTGTGTTCAAGTCTCTTGTTAGTCCTAATTATTAGTTCGTTGTTGCTTTGCTACCAATGCTCCTATGGACTCCCCAACACCCTTTAATTTAGAAACTCAATGATACAACTCCCTTCAACATCTCCAATCTATCAATCTTTACTGCCTTATTTAGCACACGTCCAATTTCCCTTACTCACTTAATCCCCTCCAAAACATGGAATCTAATTTTGATATGCTTCGTTATTTCATGGAAAATTGGATTCTTAACCAAATTAATAGTTGACTTATTTTCAGTTAACGTCCAATTTCCCTTACTCACTTAATCCCCTCCACCGCAATGTGTGTCAATCTCTTCCTTTTTCTTACTCTTTTCCCTCATTCTCTTTCTCCTCTTTTCCTTCGAATGCGGGTCATGTTGAATAAAAGACAAAAATATATAGCACCATTATAATAGCTTAGCTGCATTTATATTTCATTTTCACAACACAAGCTAGCTTCTAAAAAGAAGCAATGAACAGAAGAAATGTGGTTTTTATAATTATTAATAATGATGTAACAGAATGTGGGTGAACAAATGTAGCAGCACCACTTGTTTTAAGGCATCCACGAAATAAGAGGAAGCTTCATATCATAGATGCGATTCCCACCATTAATTAACGTTGTAAGCAGCTGGACACATATATATATATATATTATTCATCACTACAATTACAATTATAAAGTTAAGGGAAGCAGACTCCTAAGTCCTGGTAGTACAACAAGGGAATTGAAACTAATCAGTTTTGCTGAAAATCAAATATTGGAGAGAGATATCTCCTGTACCAGTGCATCAACACTTGCTTAATTTGCAATTTCAATATTTCATCCCTCATATCATCATAACTTACTGTGAAGGAACCGCACAGTACTATTTATTTACAACCAAAGTGATTCCCAATTAACTTTACTTAGTAATAATCTGTCAGGAAAGGAACCCAATACCTTGAGCACTAGCTAGCTGGCTAATGGCTATATTCTTAGAAGAATCAATAAGAGGAAGCTTCATATCATAGATGCGATTCCCACCATTAATTAAAATAACGTTGTAAGCAGCTGGACACATATATATATATATATATATATATATATATATATATATATATATATATATATATATATATATATATATATATATATATATATATATTATTCATCACTACAATTACAACTTCATTAGTTTAAACAATTTCAACGTACCAATTGATAGTACACGTTAATGATAAATGGGGAGCAAACTAGTTATGCAGGCAGAGGACAGGACAGGACAATTGGAAAATTAAATGACGAGTATATAAAAGAACAACATTCAAAGAAGAAATTAACTGATAGATATCATACAGATAGATAGATTGTGAGACACACTTTCACTAGTAGTAATTTTTTAAAAATTGAAACTCTAGTCTTACAAAAAAGAGGAAGATGAAGAATAAATTAAGGTAACTAACAAACAAACATATTATTGCGGTTTATTACAGTTGATTGATTCATATGTGGACTTGGCAAGGTGAAGTACCGAGCAGAGGAACCTGACCTACGAAACCTTTCTTCAAACCCATCAATACATCGCACTTGACATTCAACCCATAATGTCCTGTTTTTATGGCTCCAGCTTTCCACCTCAACCTCCCCGTAAACACCACTTTCAGACCCACAACCCCATAAGCCTCATCTACCATCAATCCATTTGCCACTTCCACCGACACCGGCACCGCCGTGCCTCCGATCACCGGAGACAACGATACTTGACTGTGCTTCTCGAGGAATAGCGGCGGCAGCATAACTTGGGGTGTTATGGCTTGGTTTCTGTAGGACACGAAGGCAGAGAATCTGTCACAATAAACAGAGACGCGCTTGTTTGGGTTCCTTATGAGGGTATTGAACTGCAAGGTGGCGAAGAGGAGAGGCGGGGTAGTTGTGTTGAAGCCGTAGATGGCGGCACCGACAACTGTGAAGCGGGGTTTGTAGGGACGGTAGACAAGCCATAGGAGGAGTAGAATGATGGCGACTAGTAGGAGGAGGAGAAAGATGGTGATGATGAAAGTGCAGATCTGTGCACGTTTAGAAGAAGGAGGAGCAGGTTTGTTCATTTGTAATTTTTCAGGTGGGAGTGGAGGAGATGTTTGGTTTTCTACTTACATTGGAGTGGAGGAGATGTTTGATGTCTATATAGTTAAAGGGAGTATGAATATGGTTGATATTGATAGTGACAGAAAAGAAGTATTACATCACTGAACCAAGTGTTTAGTGATGGTCACTTAATTAATGGTAGCCGTAGGATGATCAAATTTTTAAATAAATTGCATCTAATGGTTATAGTTTAATAGGGGTATTATAGTACTCTCATATATTTATTGTATTAATTAAATTAAATTAACAAATATTCTGATTCCTATTTTCAAGAGACAATTTTAATTCACACTTAAATTGCTTTAATTATTGTTCCTATTATTTCTTATTCTTCCTTTTTTTTCTCCTTCATTCGTTCATCCGCGTTGGTTCCTTTTTTTCTTCGTCATCTTCCTCCTGTGTTCGTTCTATCATAGCGTTACTCATTCTTCATACTCCTGGTTCCATTGATATACTTCTTCTTCGTTTCTGCTTGGTTCCTACTTCGTTTCTTCTTCGTTTATGCTTCGTTTCTTCTTTCGTTTCTGCTTCAAATCTGCTTCGATTCTTCTTCAAAATTTCTTCCTATTTTTCCTTATCGTTCAATCCTGCCGTGTCGTCGATTTCAGCTTCGCATTCTCGGGGTTGGATCGATTTCTGGGAAGAATTTAAATGCCGTTGGTCGAATTCTGGGTATCTGGGGTTGGATCGTTTTCTGGGTTTCTGGGTTTAAGCAATTTTGGTGTTGATCGACTTCTCCTTTTGTGAGTTAATTTTGTTTCCATTACTCAAAAGATCCCTTTTTTTTGGCATTAATTCAGCACTTTTTTCCTTAATAAATTCCCTAAATAAATGCCTAATAATTAGGGAAGAATAAAATTGCTGAAATTTTAAAACTACATTTTTATTGATTGTATATTACAATCACTAAAGGGTGTCTTTAGTGACATAAACTACACTCGTAATTATCACTTCTTTGTAGGCAACATGTGTTTTTTTACTTCATAATATTTTGTCACAACTTAATTTTGGCGGTTTTACACTTGCTTTTGCTGTCATCGGAACGGTCTGATCTGATGGGTGGGGGTTGCCTTTCAAAATAAATAAATAAATATTTTTGGATTGTGTTGCATGCATGAGTTTGCATCAACAATCTCCTCTCGGTACTTCTTAACTATTGAGGGAAATTTTGGACCCATTCTACTAGTAAAAACTTATTTAAGTTAGTCAAATACTATTAAATACGGTGACACGGCAAATTTCTGCTATTTTTAGTTATCT
Source organism: Oxytropis ochrocephala (assembly GCA_020916435.1). Classification (NCBI taxonomy): domain Eukaryota; kingdom Viridiplantae; phylum Streptophyta; class Magnoliopsida; order Fabales; family Fabaceae; genus Oxytropis; species Oxytropis ochrocephala. The sequence continues at coordinate 118,397,972 of CM037091.1, read as the reverse complement.
CTCAACCAAAGGAAAAACCATTACTAGAAACATGTAAAAAAAAGTTAGTCAAATACTAAAAACTTTTAATTGAATTGAATTGAGATCATTCAATTTCTTCACGACTAAGCATCACTATTAGCTTTCACACTAACAGTATTATGTTCATGCAGGTTCTGTTTATTTAAAAACAAATAGAATAATCTTTTCTTCTTTTTCTTTTAGTACTGTACTTGGAGCAGGTAGTAGTGGTGCTTTTAAATTTACTTTCCTCTGAAATAAATGAAGTAATGTAACACCGAAAGAAGGAGATGTGGCTTAGTTTGAGGCCATTCACCGACTACGGATAAGCTTGGACTCATAAAATGAACAGTTTCTGCATGCAATGAAAGTGAGTGATGCGCTCAGCTTTCATGTTCTGTTTTGCTTCTCTTTGGACCTATGCATTCCTTGTCAGATCCCACACACCGTCGTCTACGCTTTTTTGGGAACTGCCTCCATGTTTTCACTTGAGATTTTAAACCAGAAATGCTTGATGGGACAAAAGGTAAGGCTAAACAAAAATGGTTCTAAGATTTGTAAGGCTAAACAAAATAATACTCTCTCAGTCTAATATAAAGTGTCGTTTAAGTTTAAAGTTATACGCGAGAGCAAAGACACGATTATTGATATTTTAAAGTAAGTGTATTATTGAAAAATAATAATAAATGTTGTATTGGGATTCTAAGATGACAATTAATTTGATACAAATAAACATTCCAAACAGGACACTTAATTTGAGACGGATGTAGTATTTGAAAATGCATACTGCTTATATTACCAAAGCCTTATATAAAGCATTTACAAGTGGTGAAATCAAAACAGCAAATTAATCACTCAATAAATACAATCCTAAATTTCTAGTAAGAGACAGACAGACAGCTAATCGATACAACAAGCCGACAGAAAACACTAACAATGCTAAAAGCAGACAGAAGATTTCACTAGCAAGACACTACCGCTAAATTCTAATCCTTGTCATCTAGACAAATTAGTGTTGGAAGTCAGTGTGTAATTCAGTACTAGTAATGAAAGTAAAACTAGAAAACAATTTCAGGAACATGCGGCATCTGCTACTTGCCGAACAAACTGCCCTTTCACACGAGGTCGCTGCTCTGCAAGTCTTTTCCGGCTTTCATATCGGACCTGTGTAACAACAAATTGTCCAATAAGCATCATAAAAACATGCAATAACAATTCCCAAACTAACTAAAAACGCTGATAGCATGCATCATGATAAATCAACACCAATACAGATAAGTTATTGCACTGAACATTTATCATAAATATTTCTAAAAAAGAACAAAGAACAAATTTGTTCATTAAAAAAATTTAAAAACTAAAAAACTGTTTTTGAGAACACAATCAAACAGGCTCTAAATCCGTACCTTCTTTTCAAAGCATCTGTCTTTTCGCTTGAGTCGAAACTTTGTTAGAGCTGCTTCTCTGGGGGTAGGTCCATCGAAGTGATTATTTTCTGTAGAACTTTCAAGGTTGATGCTGCCTACAACAGCTGAAGTTGCATTTCCATCACTTCCGCTGCCTATGCCTTCAATTATACAGCTACTAGTATTATGATTTTCTGCATCATGGAGAAAACTAGCACCGGAACTTAAACCCGTAGCAGGAGAGTCATGCATAGCACATTCTATATTGCTTTGATCATTTACATTTTGATCAAAAGTACAGGTGCCATCATCAGACCAGTGATGTTCTGATTTAGGATTTGACTGGCACTGGGAGGAAGTGCTGTTGGGAATTGGGGAACTCTCTTTCTGCCACACTGATTTCTGAGTCCATGTGGGATGCACATCTGATTGTGTGTAGACCATAGAGTGGAAATCATTACCATGTCCCAAAGACTTGTTATCAGAAGTATCCACAATCTCTGGAAACAATCCAAGTTGACTCTTTGGCACTTTTGCTTCAACTTGTTCACACTGACCAATCACTAAATTGGTGATATTTTCCTCATTTTGATTTTTGCCATCATGAGCATGAGAAGTATTCTTAGTTTCGGACAATTTATACAGTTCATGAGAATCCTTTGATGGAAATAGAGGATGCAACAACTTATTGCTGCTATACCTACAGATAGAAATTTTATCACAGGTGTCATCAGAAATTCTGTGATGTATATTTCAAAGTTCAATAGGAAATGTTCCTTGGAAGGCAAGAATAGATACTGATTTCACACAATAAAACCCAATTATGGACAGATATGCCCTAAAAAAGGGCTATCAAGGCTTTCAAATATTTTATTAAAATCTCCTGCAAGCATTCTTAAAATTACTAACGACTGAGAATAAACAACACCAATATATTTGCTCTCTTTAGAACCTTGGTAAAATTTACAATTAGTTGGTATTTCCAGACAATAAATCCAAGCACTAAAGGTTGTTTTAGTCCACACATGATATCAACATTTAGTCAGCTTTTAAAACCATTACTACATGTGGAACAACATAAACAAGGGCGGGGGAGGAACTAGAAAGGACATTCATGAAGAAAAATTACAGAAGCCAAAGATTAAGATCATTTTCAGCGAACAGAGTTTGTTGTATTGATAGCATTAAGAGAACATTGTTCAACATATATCTTTTGTTTTTTATATATCATTTAAGATTTCAAAAAATCATAATCGAGGAGTGAACTCACCAAGAAAAAGCAGAAGCATTTGTATGGTTCAATATTTGACTTTCCTCATTTGCAGGAGTACATGAGCTGCCAGGAAAATCTCTCCGTAAAGAAAGTTCCAATTGAGTATCAAAATTATACTTGGTTGTGTTACCCCCATTGAAACTAAAATTTTCATCAGTGCTCTTTGGAAGATTCTCAAATTTAGCAATCAAGTCAATAACCCCAGGAGTAGAAGGCTCTACCAGTTCATTGCATCCACGAATTTCTGCATTAATATGAGGACTGGCTTTGCATAACTCTGTTTTTATGACTTCATCTTGGTTTTCTGTTTCACTGTGATCATAGCCTTGACCTAGCCTTAAACCTGTTGAGGTTTTGTTGCACCTTGCAGCTTCAGATGCTAATACAGTTGATTTCTCTGCAATGACTGCTAACCATCAATATCTAACAAAACAAGTGACAAAATATTGAACAAAAGTAAGTACAAAATAAGAGAAAGTCAAATACCTCCGGCTTCATTGTTATGCTTAGGTGATTCCCTTTCCATTTTGGTAGACTTTTCATGCTCCGCGGTGTCAGTATTGCTAAAATTTGAAGAACTCTTCAGCTGAGACGTATCCTGCATAATTTCCATGTATGCACTCTCAGCTTCCAAAAATGGTGATGTGCAAGTACTCTGCACAAGAGTTGGAAAGACATGCAGTTTCTAGGTAAAAATTTCATGAAGCCAGCCTAATCGAAAAGAAAATCTTCCTCAAGTTGACAGGAAAGTGGCTTCATATGCATTACATCTTTCAAGTGAAATTTTAGAGGCGTCGGGAGGCGAAACTTACTTGAGCTTCACTAGTTTTCTGTTGGCATTCATTATTTTTCTGCGTGGAAGCCACAGAACCACTAGAATTATTGCTTGCAGCATTGTTTTCTGCAGCAACATCAAGTTTATTCTGTGGAGAAGTTAAATTTTGAGGGGGCCTGCTAATCTGTATAAATAACACAAAGTTGAAAGTAAATACAAGTCAAATTAGTAAGCCCATACAACAAGATAATAAAAAATATAACATTGCTTTCAGAAAATTAAAGAATATGACATACAGCATGCCTTCTCCACACATGCTGCCACAAGTTCTTGAGCTCATTCCTCCGAACAGGTTTTATAAGAAAATCGACTGCCCCTTTTAACATGCATTTGAACACCGTGCTAATTGAATCCTGAGAAGACATCACTGCAAACCCATAAGAAGATCCCATTAGGCATATATATCAAAGATCAAAATTATAATAAAGGCCACAAAGAACAGAGTCAATACATACTTAGGACAGGAATGCTTTTGCAAGTGTCATGCTCCATGACTAGAGCAAGAAGTGAAAATCCAGATATGGATGGCAAATCCACTTCTGTTAATACGAGATCAATGTCAGATGCATTGTTCTTCAACGTCTCCCATGCCTTTAAGCCATCATGAACCGCTGCAACTGCATTTAAAAGACCACCAATAACAAGTTCATAAGCATTTCCGGCTTAAAGGTAAAAACTTCTTCCGTACACTAGCTTGAAAGGACATTACTTTAACAGTGCCCACACATATCAAACACCACATATGTTCATCAGTTCATGCACTGAAACTAAGCTCATCTGACTTTGGTGGAGACTATGTATAGTTGTATACAACTAATTATTAAATTAGCCTTTTAAGCCCAAAAAAATCTGGACTAACAATTTTAAAAGTCGATTTTTTCATAATGAAGTGATGGTCAATCATGTTGTTTCTGAAGCTAGTTCAGATGCGGATCACTTGGCTAAGTTGGGTGTGCACAGTGCACGCAAGAGGAAGACGACCACATGAAGACATGGGATTTGGACTCCTCTTGCTCTTAACTTCAGCAGCAGTCAAGATCTCAGCCGTAGGATATAGATCCAGCGGTCTAAATTTAAAGCTGTATTTTATATATGATCTGTTGTTGTTAAATCATAACCGTTAAATCTTCATCTAATGGCCAGTATTCACTAATGGCAGTGACTACACCATATTACGTCTGCAGGGGAAGATCTGGAAGGACCATCCCGCTGATATTACTACCACTCTGCTACTTGCAGATGCTGTAGCCATTTGGACACCGTGCATGTGCATTATTTCATCTATTTGTGTTTTATGGACCATAAAACAAGTTAATCCAAAAACAGACATTCCATTTCCATTATCAAATTTTGCCGAGGTCATTCAACAAGGACAAATGAGAGAGCCATAAAATAAGGTTAACAAAGGTATCTAAAATTAAAATGCATGGTTTTATACATAAGGTCAAAACCATAAAACTTTCTAAAGTTATCAAAACAGTGACCCAGTCGACCTGTTCCTTTCCCAGATCTGTTATCTTGCCCTTGAAAATTTGATGGTGTTGCTTTGTTAGATGTTTTATCGTTTTGTGCTTGGGTATTGACTTATTTAGTTATCATATACTAGATGTGTAACGAAGCGATTTGATGGCGTTAGGGACAATTATATAGTTGATCGTTTCTCTTCAGGATTCCACTTCCACTTATTTATAAATATGCATGAACACTAAAAATGCAGATGAATCTGGGTGGACCTCAAATCTGTGACTCACTACTCGTACAAGGAGTAGTCAATTTTCAAAAACGTTGGCAATGAATAATAATGTAATATATGAAAGAAAAATCGCTTTTTATGCTATTTATAAATTTGGATAGAAAAAAAAGAACCTTTGTAACCGCATTTACGGAGAAGGGCAGCAATAATTTGGCGAGTAGAATCATCAGGTTCGACGAGCAACACCCTGAGACTGAGTATCATCCGCGGCGGAAACCTCTCGGACTCCACGGAGGCATTGTTGCTGTGCATCTGATCAATCTCGGCCACCTCACCCATTATTATCAAACGACAATAAACAAACTACATTAACCGCAAAACCTCCTCCAATTGTTGTAATAATAGGTCAGAACTGAGAAGAAGAAGAAGAAGAAGTAGTAGCAGCAAAATCTAGGACCTTAAGTTGAAGAGTGGAAAATATCTGAAAAGACCGCTAAAATTGAGTGGAGGCAAAGAAAGAGAGAGAAAAGGAATTTGACAAAATTTTCAAACCGCCATCAATTCAATTGTAAACACTCTCACTCACTCACTCACAGCCGCGAAAATCCTAAAAATATCTTTGGAAGGAAGGAAGATATATGGATTGGATTGGATTGGATGAGATCTATTTCTCTTCTCTCCTCCTCCTCCTCCCTCTAAACCAAAACGTGGACTGTCCTTCCCTTACTTACGTGTCACCTTCTCTACCATCTCTTTTTATTCAACCTCACATCCTGGGATCCACCTATTTGACACGTGCCCCCCCTCTTGCCTCCTCCTCCTCAAACTATTCCAATCTTATTTCATTCACACAAAAATAGATAAAGTAATCAAATGACTTTAATTTTACAACCACGTTTTCTTTCACACCGGTAAGATACTCGTACATACGAATGGGATATTATTGTGTTTTGTTTATAAATGAACTTAGACAGTTTTTAAATAGTCTGTACATTACCACGTGAAAATAAAGACAAAATTAATGTAGATAAAAAAGAAATTTCAAATAAAAAATAGATAAATATTAAAATCTAAAAATGTAAAAGTATAATTTAAAAACAATCTATCTATTTATCCCATGTTTTTTTATATATCAGTATCGTGTCTTTTTATATATCAGTATTGTTAACCTGTGTTTTTTATATATCAGTGCAACTATCCTGTATAATTGCAGTTATCCCCGTATTTTTTTTATATATCAGTAAAGTTATCTCGTATTTTTTATGTATTAGTGCAATTATCTCATAATCTCAATTGATTATTTAACTTTATTAGTAGATTACAGTAGATAATGAAAAATAAATATTAAATTATCAATAAGAAATTTTTATCTCGTATTTTTAATATTATTTTATTTTGATTTCAATTTCAAATCCTAATTCTATCGGCGAGCGACTGTGGAAGATATTTTTTGTGGAGGAATGCTACGTCAGGATCATGGCACCACATTTTAGGATCTGGTGTTGTGGTGTGGAGTCTGACACGTGGAGCATCGAGTGGTGGATTTTGTGGCGCTACATGACATGACCTGACCACCGCATCTTGTTCTTCTTCACCCTTCTCTTTTGCAACCACTTGCCTTCGCTACCACTTATTTTACTTTTCCAACATTTTTCTTTTTCAACTTCCAATTGTTTCGGGACCCATCTTCATTGATTTCTGTTGAAATTGGCTCACTTTATATACTAGCCCTACAACCCATCCATAGGACGGGTTGGCTCACAATTTATTAAAGAGTAAACTTCTAAATAAAATAAGTATAAGAACAACAGTAAATAACAACATCAAATAAAATCTTAGTATTTTTTTTACTAAACAAATTCTAAGTATTAGAAACACATCACATATAAAGATAAAAGTCACACATATTAGATTAAGTCATAACACAAACAACTTAAAGTTTGAGCATAAACAACAGTCTAATCACACATATTAGATGAAGTCATAACACAATCAGTTTAAAGTTGTAAAATAAACAACAACCTATAATAACATTATTCATATTCATCAAATGTAACCATAAAAACTTAACCCATAATCATTGCCTCTTCTTTAGGTTTGAGGATTAGTCTCTGAGAGTTGCGGCGTAGAGGATACCCAATTTATACCAAAAAAATGTACACATGAAAACTTAAATCATAATTAAAGAGAAAAGAAGACACCACAATTACAAAGTGAAACACATACGTAGGTCTCATGTAGAGATTGATTTAAAAGTAAATATTGTTGTGGTAAACTAGGCAAATTCTCCATTAACACTCTCACAAGCTCACACACCAGATAGAAAGAGTTACAGAGAAGAAGAAGCTTTGAATTGAAAATGGCGGGAAAATTACTGTTTCATTCATTGGCTTGGTTTATATACAACCGAGAGGAGTAGAAGTTTGTTACAAATGAAATACAAATGAAATGCATATCAAATTCAAATTACAACAAGTAAGAAAACACAAAAGCAACTAGTTATGAATTACAAGTCAATACCATCCCTTAATTCATAAGCTAGAAAGTAATCACGCCCATATCAGTCCTAAGCTTCAAGAATTGATCGACCTTGATCCTTTTGTGAGAATATACGCAACGCAATTTGCGGTGGGTGTTGCAGTAGCTCACTTCAATTGTGCCCTTTTCTACCTGCTCACGTAGAAAGTGGAACTTGGTATCGATATGCTTGCTGCGTCCATGCAGCACAGGGTTCTTTGCCAAGTTGATTGCTGATTTATTGTCTATCAGCAATGTGACAGGCTTCTTCATGTTGATCTGCAGTTCTTCCATCAGTGTGCTAAGCCATATTGCTTGGCATGCAGTAAAAGCACCTGCAATATATTCAGATTCGCACGAAGATAATGCAACCACAGGTTGCTTCTTAGAACACCATGAAATAGGAGAACTATTCCATAGAAAAATGAAACCAGTTGTGGATCTTCTATCCACCTTATCTCCACACCAATCTGCATCTGAATAGCCAACCAACACATCACGATTCTTTGTTGTATTTGTTGGAAACAGAATGCCAGTTCTGAGAGTACCACTTATATACTTCAGAATCTTTATAGCAGCATGGAAATGAGTCATCTTGGGATTGCTCATGAATTTACTTACTACTCCAACAGAGTAGCAAATATCTGGCCTGGTATTACATAGATACCTCAGGCACCCTACCAGTTGTTTAAACAAGGTAGGATCAACACTCTCACCCTCCATGTCTGCATCAAGCTTCAAGTTTACCTCTGCAGGTATATTGTGAGCTTACACTTCACCATCTCAAATCTTTTCGATTATCTCACTTGCATACTTAGTCCGATGCAAGATAATCCTCTGTCTTTGTACAGAAATTCCATTCCAAGGAAGTAATTCACTTTTCCAAGGTCTGTGATTTCAAAAGCATCCATTAATAGTTTCTTGAACTTGCTTATCTCAGTTGCACTACTTCTTGTGATAAGCATGTCGTCCACATAAAGACAAATCAAAGTCTTTTCACCACTTTCAGTCACTTTCACATATATCCCATGCTCTACCAGACACTTCTTGAAGCCAAGTTTCACAAAATAGGAATCAATCTTCCTATTCCAAGCTCTTGGAGCTTGCTTGAGGCCATACAAGGCCTTATACAGTCTGTACACCATATATTCCTTCCCCTTTACTTCATACCCTGGTGGTTGATTTACATACACCTCTTCCTCTAATGGACCATTGAGGAATGCTGACTTTACATCTAGGTGATCTGATTCCATCCACATCTGCTAGCCAATGCAATTACCGGCCCTAATTGTCTCGTGTCCGCAACCGAGCAAATACTTCAAAGTAGTCAAGGCACGGCTTTTGAAGAAAACCTCTTGCTACCAATCTTGCTTTATGTTTTGCTACACTTCCATCCTGGTTTCAATTTCACTTTGAATACCCACTTCACACTTATTGCTCTCTTAGTTTCGGAAGCTTAGTAAGTTTCAGTGCGATTTCTTTCAATTGAATCCAATTCCTCTTTCATAGCATCTCTCCATACTTTCTCCTTGATTGCATCAACATAACTCAATGGCTCTACATCACTAGTAGAGCAATTTGAATTAGTTCACCTTCACGCATCTCTTTGCATTATCGGTATCAAATCATATTACGCAAGTCTCTTTGGGAAGTCTCTCTCTGTCTCTCGTGGTCTTCCCCGCACTATTGGTTCATCATTCTCGAGAATCACTTTCATGGTCACTCTCACCATATTGTTGAGGTTCTTCTTCACCAACTACCTCATTTTCAACACCTTGCTCTATCACATTTTCTTCATCATGTTCGATGATCAACTAGGCGATCCTAGTATTATCGATGATTGTTTCACTTCTTTCCAGTCCCATTTCTCATTTTCTTTCACTATCACATCTCTGCTATGTTCAACTCTTTTTGTTTTAGGTTGAACAATTTGTAGGCACTGTGGAGTGGTAGCCTATCAACACCATTGGATGACTCTTGTCTTCTAATTTCTTTCTGCGAGCATCGGGAATATGTTTGTAACACGATGAACCAAACACCTTCAAGTGCCTACACTTGGCTTCTTACTGCCCAAACCTCGAGAGGAACAACATTCTTCAACCTCCTTGTTGGACACCTATTAAGAATATAGCGGTTTGTTGCCACAGACCTCACCCCTGAATAATTTGGCAAGTTCATTTCCTTTAGCATACACCTAGCCATCTCCATGATAGACCTATTTCTTCTCTCAAAGAACACCATTGTGTTGAGGAGTGTATGGGTGCGATCAACTTCATGTTCAATACCATGTTCATCACAAAATTTCTTGAACTCAACTAGGTTGTATTCTCCACCACCATCGGTTCTAAGGATCTTCAAGTTGCGACCACTTTGCTTCTCAACATAGACCTTGAACTTTCTGAACTGATCAAACACATCACTCTTTGCTTTGATCATATACACCCACATCATCCTTGTGTACTCATCTATAAAGGACACAAAGTATTTGTTCCCACCCAAAGTAGGAACCTCAATAGGTCCACAAACATCAGAATACACAACTCCTAGAGCCTGTGTTGCTCTAGAAGGTAATTCTGATGTAAATGGAAGTCTGGTTTGCTTGCTCCTCATATACACACTGCTGCAGGCCTTTTCACTTTGCTAGTAATAGCGGGAACACCAATCACTAGATTCTTGGACTTGAGGTGACCTAAACTCCTATAGTTTAGGTGTCCATATCGTTTGTGCCACAAAGCACTATCCATGTCACTCACGATTACTAAGGCGGTGTGTTTTCTCACGCCTTAATGTCCACCTTGAATGTCTGTTTTTCTCGAGGTTGACTTTCATGATCAATCTCTTCTCTTGATCAAACAATTTCAATAAATCACCATCCATTGTAATCGAGTAGCCTTTCTCTAATAGCCATTGTCCCACACTCATCGTGAGTTGTTCTTCATTCTGGAACATACCATACATCTTCAATCAAGGCGATCTTTCCATTATTCAACTTCACGAATATTTCCCATTCCTTACGCCACAAGATATCTCATCATATCCGCACACCTTATTCTAGTTCTTTTGCTCGAATCAAAATCAACTAGCCACTGTTTGTTTCCTGTCATATGGTTACTGCAACCAGTATCCATATACCATAACTCTATCACTACTCCTTCTTCATTTGTGGTCACCATTAACAGAACAGGCTCTTCATCACTATCTCTTTGAGCTATATTAGCTTCCTCCTTCTTATTCTCTTTGTTTGACCAACACTCATCAGCAAAATGGCCAAACTTATCACAATTAAAGCACTGTATTTTCCTTTTATCAAATTTTCCCTTGCCTTTCTGATAATATTTCCCTTTATTATCATTCTGATTTGAAGTTTCTCCCTTTTCACTATTATTTTCATTACTCTTCTTGTTTTTCTTATCAAGCCATGCTTGTTTCTTACTCTTCCAATTATTATTCTTCTGTTTAGGCTTATTGTTGTTCACTGTTAAAGCCTTCAAAGCCTGTTCAGTCTCTTTTACTTCATTTCTTTCATTCAATCGAATTTCATGAGCTTCCAGACTACTTTGCAGTTCCTCTATCTTAATTGTACTAGTATCCTTAGAGTGTTCTATAGCTACAACAATATAATCAAAGTTTGGAGTTAAGGATCTAAGTACCTTTTCAACAATTTTCTCCTCAGTGAGAGTCTCTCCACAGGATTTCATCTCATTTGTCACTGCAATTACTCTAGCAATGTAGTCCGGCACCTTCTCGTCATTCTTCATGTTCAAGTTCTCGAACTGCTTGCGTAGTGACTGCAACTTCACCTTCTTCACCGCAGCATCACCACCATAGCATCGTTCAAGTATGTCCCATGCCGCCGCGAGCAGAGGCATCAGCAATTTTCTCAAAAATCTTTGAATCCACACACTGGTGGATGTAGAACAACGCTCTCTGATCACGTTTTCTCACGTCGCGTTGCGCATTCCGTTGTGCTTCTGTTGCACCCTCCCTACCGTAGAGTGTAACCGCCGGTGACAAGTTACGCCACATCACGAGCAAGAAGAGCACCTTCATCCGGATCGACCACTGCTCCGATTCTTTCCATCAAATGATGGTAGCCGTGTTGAAACCGCCATTCGCACCCGTTCATCTTCGTTCTCAGTAAATCACACAAATCTCACCACCGCTCGTGTTTACCCTAACCGAGGAACCTAAAATTGAGATTTCTTTCGATTTCGAAGTTCAATTCGCGAGAATTGGAAATCGAAATCAACGCACTCCTCACTTCACTCGTGTTTCCCTTGATCTCACTATGAACAAGGCTCTAGATACCAGTTTGTTGTGGTAAACTAGGCAAATTCTCCATTAACACTCTCACAAGCTCACACACCAGAGAGAAAGAGTTACAGAGAAGAAGAAGCTTTGAATTGAAAATGGCGGGAAAATTACTGTTTCATTCATTGGCTTGGTTTATATACAACCGAGAGGAGTAGAAGTTTGTTACAAATGAAATACAAATGAAATGCATATCAAATTCAAATTACAACAAGTAAGAAAACACAAAAGCAACTAGTTATGAATTACAAGTCAATAAATATCAATTTAATTATGCTTCTAATACTTCTTGATGCGAAATTATCTAAATAAAGAAGAAAATACTAATTTCGACATGTAATTTTTTTCCAAGATTCTAAAGTACCCCAAAACACACTGCCTAGAGTCACAGTTTATGTATTTTGTCATCAAATTGTTTTCCATCAAATAGATTATTGACTAATGAAGTATTTGAATAGTTAAAAAAAATTCTGATTACTAAAGTAACCCAAAACACACTGTCTAACATTTCACGTTATGCGTTTTGCTACAAAATAATTTTTCCCCATCAAGTACACTAAAGCACACTATTTAGCATTCAACTTTAAAATATAAAAAAAAATGTAGATTAGTCATTGGTAAAACTCTGTTGGGAGGATATAACCACACACGGCGACAAAACCGAGTACCCGTGGCTAACCAACCTCCCTTCTCCAGTGTACATTAATCATTGATAAAGCTGAAGAAAATTGCACAGTAATGATATGATAACAAAAAAAAGTAAAAGAAAAGAAAAAAAAAAGCCAAAGTGAAAAAAAAATTGGCCAAAAATTTGGAAATGCAGATTGATTAATTAAGGTGATCTTTGTAAAGAAATTGTAGAATATTTGGTTGGTTAGGAATTGAAGGGAAGAGAAGAAATTTCACAAATTTGTACAAAACATACACATGTGATGTGTTTACGTGGCTTACGACTTAACCTGAGAGAATTAGTCGCTGATTATTTTATTCAAATTTCATGGCAACAATCTATAGAGAAATTGATTGGTCATTGTTATTTTGAATTGCAAAGTGATAAAACAATAAGGAAATTACGTACGCAAGGAATCTAATTGCAGAACAAAAAATCAATATGCTGAACAAAAAATGTTTCGCGCTAGACCTTAGAAAAACATGTTTAGCCGCATACATGATACTAGCTTTATAACTCGTGCGATCGACTGAGAGTTGGATTAAATTTCATTATATAATCGAGTAATTAATTTTTTTCAGAAAGAATAATATCGCATCGTCTTGAAAGAAAATTTTCAGATCTTGGTCAACGTTGAAAACATCAATTGTGATATAAAATCTAATAAATAAATTTTTATGCGAATTAGGCAAATGATATTCTTTGAAAAATATAAAATCTAATAACTTAAAAAATTAAATTATAAATATTAATTAAATAACAAATATTATAAATTTAAAAGGAACTTTAATAAAGACATTTAAATTGAACATCATTCGTAGATAAAATAAGAAGAAAAGTGCAAAGAACTTTAATAAGTATCAACATTCATTAAATACAAATACAAAAATGAACCCATAATAAGAAAGAAAAATTGAACATCCTTCGTATATTTTTTCTCTCATTGTAAAGGATGGACACCCCTTGTCTTCTTTCAATGAAATTGCTTATCGAAAAAAAGGACAATACAATGAAAAGTGAAGCACTCGGGTGCATGGTTGAATGAAAACTCATGATAAAATAGGAAGCAGATTATACAAAGTTGAAAAAGAATATGGAGGTTTTATCAAAAATGTGAGTGAAGGTCTCGTTGAAAGAAGATGATGAAGGTTCTATTGTAAATGTGGTTTGCAATTCCCACACTGAGTCAATGCAAGAACACTACACGTATCTTCGAATATTAAAGAAAGATAAAAATATAAAAATCAATTAAAGAAAGGATTTAATACCGTTGGTGCAAAATGACCAAAATAAAGAAAACAATAAAATAGAAAGTGAAATACGTGATATCGTGATGGATTTGATGGAAATTATCAATAAAATAGAAGCACATATAGAAAGTTGAAAGAAAGACGATTGATGATCTATCAAAAATGTAATTTGAAGTTAAAGTAGATAAAATTAAATTAAAACTATAAATTAAATAAGAAGATTATAAAATCAAAAAGAGATGGTTATTGAGAACACACTTCGTGTATTTGAACATCTACAATTTTTAGGGTCCTAAAGTACCCCCAAAAATACACGCTTTAGCATCACACTTTACGTATTTTAATTTTTCACAAACTTATTATTATATTTTACCAAACTTACGGTATTTGAAGAGTTAATTTTTTTCAAATCCCGTAAAGTCTCAAAACGCACTACTTAACATTTCACTTTAGACATTTTGTTACAAAATAATAAAAATTTCACGATCAAGTACACCAAACCACACTTTTTAGGATCTGACTTTACGTAGTTTTTCATGAAATGAATTTTTTTTACCGAATCGATTATTGAAGAACAAAATTTACATATTTAAGCATCTAAAAATTTCGAGACGATAAATCACTCCTTAAAATATAAGAGAAGAAAAAAGCGAAGAAAAACCAAAAAGAAACAAAAAAAATGGAAAAAAAGAAGAGAAAAAAAAAAAAAAAAAACTAAAACAAAAAAAAAGTTGCAGATCGCAAAAAAAAAGGAAACAAAAAAAAATTGGCATTTGGCGGAAATGCCAAGCCGCACGTGCAAGATAAATTGAAGCCAATATTCCGACCCGATATAACTTTGCCTTCAAGTACAAATCTGCAAGGAGGTTATCATCGGTAGTGTCCCATTGCATAAATCGTTATCGATCCATGTTTTTAGTAGCATAACTGGAACACTTACCTTCGAGATGTAACTTGTGACTCAAGAACCCCGATAATGATATTGTGTTTAAGATCAATATAAATCTATAGAAATCTAAGCTAAATTAATAGATTTTGAGTACTTTCCCATATGACGTTAGAATAAACAACCTCATTTGTTGGTTTTTTCCACCCCCTCCATTTATCCCATACACCCATATTGCCATTTAACCTGAGAACCCCCGATTTTTTTATAAATAAATAAAAATGTTTTTTTTAAAGATTCTCGGATTTATCCTTAAATCCAAAACCTTAAATTTTGAGATTAAAAATACCTCAAAAATAGGTATTTTGAGAACCTTAAATTTTGCCTCCATACTTATTTTTGAGGTATTTTAGGGAATCTAAACCCCTTCCCGAATTTATATGTAAATCAGGGATATTTTAAAAAATTCGGATGGGGTTTAAAGGATTCTGGATTTACCACATTTTCTGATAAATCGGAACATATTTTACAAACCAGAAATACCAGTAAAATAAGGTAAATCAGGAAACCTAAAAATTGGCCTACTGGATTTATCTATTTATGATGTATTTAAGGAATTGTTTGGATATCGAGGATAATCTCGTTTATTTGGATATTTATGGGGTATGGGGTATATGGAGGGTGGGAAAAAACTCATTTGTCAACGTGGTATATTTTCCTTCTAAGATGCTAATGCATAATCGGTCAAGATGCGGGATTGCATTAAATTCCTTCATGTAAATGAGTATTAATTTTTTTATACATTTATTAGCAAACCTCCTTATAAAAATAATACTCACTTTCTTTTTTAAGCTGACAAAGTTTGTCCATCGGGAATTGAATTCAGGAGCACTAAGTTGACCCGTTTTCAGTAGTCTTGTAAGCAATGTAACAATGGTGTTGATTTGTAAAATATATAGTCGAATAACTAGTGAATAAAAATTAAATTATAACTATAAATTTAATAAACTTCACCCAATTGATTATTGAAGAATAAACATCACATATTAAAATATTTTAAATTTTTTGCATATGCAATGCTTGCTTAAAATAAAAAGAGAGGTCCATTAACCATTTTGGTCGTGAGTTCGATCATTTGGTCGACACGTATGAAAAAACATTTGTTGAGAGAGTCAACTTCTTAAATGGATATCGATCGCCGAATAGATTATTAGTCTTTCACAATCACCTAAAAGATCCTCGATTCTGAAAAAAATATAAAAAGACAAAACATTAAAATAAAAAGATAAAAAGGAAAAAAGGACAAAAAACTGAAAAAAAAAAAAGGAAGAGAAAAAGACAAAACAAAAAAAAAAGAAAAGAAAAAAACCAAATAAAAAAAATGGCATTTGGCGCCAAAGCTTGACAAGCTACATATATAATAGTAGATATATATACCATTCGAATATACTAACTGTTTCGTCACAATATTTGCATGCATCATGGTCCCCCTTTCTTCTCAACCACAAAAATGGTTTCCTCAAACGTATATATGCTCTTATTATAAAAGTTTAGATATTTTGTTTCCAATCTAAATCAACAAAATATATATATATATAAAATATGTCTTCTAGAATTAGTGATCAACTAAATCTTGTCAAATTTATCATAGGATATAGTAAAGAATGTCATGAATTGTTGAGATTTCGTACGAATTAATACAATTTCAACAACTCATAATATTATTTTTTGGATTACTTTAATCAAATATTTTATAATGTTTTATATTATATTTAACAATTAAATTTTTTGTAAAATAAAATAATTAATTTGATTGGTAATTGATTCCTCACCTTGAAATGCACTTATAGAAAAGAATAAGAACTTATTTTCTATTTATATATTTTTATTTATTTAGGTCATATAAAATACTTTATTAGCATATTTAATTGTGATATCCTTTTCTCACGTGAAAGACTTTTTATTAAAATTGAAACAAACAGGTATTTATAATTTTAACCAAACATAAAATAATTCTCACTTAACATAAATTTTCATTAATAAGTAAATCAATCTAAATCAGCTACAAAATTGATTCAGTTTATTCTTTTCTTGATAAATATTATGCTAAAAACTTAAAATTACTTTTCTTTTACTTATATTTTCCTTGTTATTATTGCTAATTAAATCTTGGAAATGTCATCCGTAAGATTAAGGTTCTGTTTGGTAAAAAGTAGCGGATAGCGGATGAGCTAGCTGATAGCAATTGATGTGTTTTAAAACTAGCGGTTGAACTAGCTGATAAATGTAAAATGACATAAAAATATATATTTATTTAATAAGAATAGAGAATAAATTTAAGAAAAATAACAAGGTTAAAAATGCCAAAAAAAGTGAGACGCTATCCGCTAGCGTTTTTTGAAACGCTACTTAAAGTAGCGTTTGAAAAAACGTTAAACGCTACCCGAAAAACGCTAAACGCTAGTGCTTACCAAACACGTGTACTCTTCACCCGGCCCACTAATTTCATCCGCTACTTTCATCTGCTATCCGCTAGCGGATGAGACGCGCCAAATAAAGCCTAAAGTGTAAGGGGAATATTGGGAGTTTGAACTTGTGTTTCTAGGTGCTCACAATCACACAATAGTTAGATTTGTTTTGCCTTAATTAGTTGTATCAATTTATGTTCGTTTACTATCATAAAACTCGTTCTTTTGTTCAAGTAACTTTTATATCATAAAATCATTTGTAAGTATTCCTTTTCTCCCAAATCTACCCAAGTCTTTTAAACATACGCTCATTTTGATCTACCTTGTGTCAAATCCTACTTAACAAATCCATAAAATCCCAAACATATATAATCTTCTTATGCGGCACGTGCTATTCATTTCATCCCTTCCAAAGTAAACAAAACAGAAACATTATCCTTACCTTTATTATATATCAAAATTAACTTCCATTGATAGGGACACAAACTCAATGACTCAAATTCTTGCAGAAACATGTGTGAATTTCTCATCTCTGTCGTGGCCAAATCAATCCTCACCACAATCAACACCCACTCCCTATTGATCACCCTAGTGCATTGGTTTCAATGGAGGTTGCAAATGAAAGTCTAGAATAACACGAGAAGATGGCACACTTGTAATATTAAAAATTTCAGTAAAGGGACATCTGAAGAATATATAGTGGAGAATTTAAAACTGTGACAAATTGGTCTCTTCGTCCATTTTAATCCAAATACATAACTTAATTTGGTGATTAACATGTACTATTAGGTGAATGCATGGCACGTGACGGGGCGTCCACTATTTTTTTTTCTTGAAAAAAAGGTACACCATTTGGGACGATTTAGTTCTTATACCAAAAAGCTTCACTGAAGTCTAAAAAAATGACATACTAGTGGGTGTCTAAAAACTAAAAAGGAATATTCTAGTCCCTAAGAAATAATAGGTTGATTGTATACCAAAAAGGGACAATTTGATCATCATCCCTTAATTAATTGAATTGCGTTGAGTGTTCATAAAAAAAGGACAACTTGGTCTTCATCCCTCCACTAAAAGGGGCAATTTGGTCTCTCCTCCCTCCACTAATACACCTCCAAGTTTCATTTCTTTATAAAAAATGGAAAAAATAAATAAAAAATGAAAAGTGGTTGTCTTTTTCGCACAAAAGAAAATTCTTTATTGAAAATGAAAAATAGTTGTCTTTTTTCCTTCAAATTACTTGTATATATTTTTTCCTTCAAATTCCTTCAAACTATACAGCTTTTGTAAAGGGGAAGTATAGTTTTTTTTTTATAAGCAAAATTTTTATAAAAAGAGATGCAAAGGGGAAGTATAGTTTGCATTCATAAAACCTCGAGTTCCCTAAATTTGGCACACTTTCAAGATTTTTTGTTTGTAATTTCAACACTTAACACTATCTCCCTCAAATATCTCTCCTTCCCCATTTACACCAATTGAAGGAGTCTATAGTCAATTAAATCCTTAACCAGAAGTATATAACTTAGTCTACCGCTAGCTCTTGATCCCACAACATTGTATAACCCACAATACTTTTTTTTAAAAAAAAAAACTTTGCTCTCTCTCATTTAAAACTACTTTTCTCTCTTTTTATTTATCTTTGATAGGTTGTTGTAGAATGAACTCGTGAACCCATCAATTTGACACATTTTGGGGAGAGTTGCCCAAACAACCTCTCACTTTTTAGCCAAAATTTTCCATTCAAATTTATTCCATATGCATTTTTCAAGAAAGCCCTCTGTGAGAGTTCCACGAGAGCAACACTTTGCTAGGGTTTGGTAGTGTCGCCTTGATTGCCGCCTTACAAAGCTGGTGAGTGCAAGTTGATGCCTTTGTAGCTTTCTGTCTGCCTCTGCCTCCCTTCTCCTATATGACCTCTCCTCTCAGATTCGCTATGACCTCTCGCCTAACTGTCTGATGCTGCTCACGGTGACAGCCTCGCAATCACTAGTTCGCTCGCCTCCACACCCATCGGGTCCATCTTCCTCACACTCTAACATATCTGAAGCTCCAAGCCCTCCTCCAAAACCTCGGATCTGTTGCTTGTTTGGTCCCTTTTCTCCCACCCCTCCTTTACACAGTTCGTTCTTGCCTCCAGGTTTTTGTACGTATCTGAATCACGTACTCTCTCACTCTAGTTTTGCCTTTTTGTTTTATCGTAGTTTGGTTCTAGGGTGAAGGTCCCCTTGGTCGTTTGGTCATCCTTTTTCGGGGAAAGCTCTGGACTTATCGTCTTTCCTCCCGCTTCCTCTTCGCGGGTCTCCTTTGCTCTTGTTATTGTTGACATTTTACTTTTCTAGATGTGGTTCAATTTTTTTGGGTCATCAAGAGTACCTTTGCGAATCTGCCTTGGCATGTGTTTGTGTGGTTGTCCTAGTGAAAAAGATTCCCTTTGGTCTTTGGGCCTTCATTTACAGGAAAGCTCGAGACTCTCTATTTTCCCCCTTTTTCCTTCTCTGTGGGTTTCTTTCCTTGGCCACGAATAATAAAATTGAGTGAGAGTAAAAAAGTGAATGGAATTTGAAATGACATTTTTATTTTTAGGATTGAGATAAAAATAAATGATAATTTGGTAGTTGGTTGATTGTTAATATTTATTTATAGAAGTAGATTGATAGTGTGGAAGAGAGTGTAAGTGGTGGTGTAGTGTGTATATAGGCTAGTAGAGGTCGTGGTGCTTTCACAGTTTCTTTGGCTTTTGTAGTTTCAGAAAGAGGTTTGAGCGGAGCTGAAAGCGATGCACAGATCATATTTGGGCTTCTCCAAAACTCTATGGAACATCGCTTCACATTTCATCTTCTCGTCGTTACCAGGGAAACAAAAACACCCATCAATATCAATCTTGTTGGCAACCAAATCATCATCTTCTTCTTCTTTCCATTCCTCCTCCTCCAACAACCACAATAACTGTAGTAATAGTAATAATTCTCCTATTGGCTCTCCAACCAGAGTTCAAAAGCTCATAGCTTCCCAATCAGACCCACTTCTCGCCAAAGAAATCTTCGACTACGCTTCTCTCCAACCCAACTTCCGCCACACTTACTCCACCTACCTCATTCTCCTTCTCAAATTCGGTCGCTCCAAACACTTCTCTCTCCTCGACGATCTCCTCCGTCGCCTCAAATCCGATTCCCAACCCATTACTCCCACTCTCTTCTCCTACCTCATCAAAATCTACGGTGAAGCTGATTTGCCCGACAAAGCCCTCAGAACTTTCTACACCATGCTTCAATTCAATTTCAAACCTTTAACCAAACACCTTAACCGCATTCTCGAAATTCTCGTTTCCCACCGGAATTACGTTAGACCCGCCTTTGATCTCTTCAAGGATGCTCACAAGCACGGGGTGTTCCCTGATACAAAGTCGTATAATATTCTCATGCGGGCATTTTGTCTCAATGGGGATATCAGCATTGCATACTCACTGTTTAACAAAATGTTTAAGAGAGAAATTGTTCCCGATATCGAGTCTTACCGGATTTTGATGCAGGCTTTGTGTAGGAAGAGTCAAGTGAATGGTGCTGTTGATCTTTTGGAGGATATGTTGAACAAAGGGTTTGTTCCTGATTCTTTGACTTATACATCCTTGTTGAATAGTTTGTGTAGGAAGAAGAAGCTTAGGGAAGCTTACAAGCTTCTTTGTAGGATGAAGGTCAAAGGCTGCAATCCTGATATAGTTCATTATAATACAGTTATATTGGGGTTCTGTAGGGAAGGCCGTGCTCATGATGCTTGCAAAGTCGTTGATGATATGCAGGCCAATGGGTGCTTCCCTAATTTGGTGTCTTATCGTACTTTGGTTAATGGTTTATGTGATCTGGGAATGCTTGATGAGGCTCATAAGTATATGGAGGAAATGCTGTCAAAAGGTTTTTCTCCACATTTTGCTGTCATTCATGCTTTAGTGAAGGGGTTCTGCAATGTTGGTAGGATTGAGGAAGCATGTGGAGTTATCACCAAATCACTAGAGCATGGGGAAGCTCCTCATACAGATACTTGGATGATCATAGTACCTCTAATATGTGAAGTGGATGATGGTGTGAAAATCGGTGGTGTGTTGAAGGAAATTCTCAAGATTGAAATAAAAGGTCATACTAGAATTGTGGATGCTGGCATTGGTTTGGAAAACTACTTGATTGGGAAGATACGTGCCAAGTCAAGGCACTTTTAGTCTTCTGCAGGACATACAACTTGGTACCAGCATTCCTTTGACTTTTGTCATCCATGTTGGATCCACATCTTCGATATCATATGACGCATACACTCTTGTTAGTGAACTTTCCAAATTGTGTGCCCTATATCGGATTGCCTCTTAACTATTTGTCTTAGAATCTGGTGATTTTCGATGACAGTCTTGCATGACAATCATAACATTGTCTGGAATGTAAAAGATAGCAATTGATGAGGATTATAATGAAACGATTAGTTAGAAAGGCTTTTGAAATGATTTTCAGGATATTCATAAGTGATAACAAAGAGGTACAATATAATCTAATTCGGAAAGTTTGTGGTTGGATAGAGTTTGTTTTTTTTAAGTAGTAGGAGGACCTTCAACCTAACTACTTATGCTTTTAGGAGAGTTAGTCCTTGGTAATTTTTAGTGCCTTTTACTTGAAAGTCATGTTGTTTATTGAAGCATAGCTTTTCTCCCATACGTTTAAGCAGCCTTTGTTGTTCAGAATATCTATATAAAATATTTACTAAGCCTTAATATTTTATCTTTAACACCTTATAACTGAAACCTTAGATAGTTTAGTCATTGCTTCCTTAGATAGTGGATGATCATTCATTTGTACGTATTATGCATTAATTTTTTCACATCCTAAAAGCCCAATGTCTTCACTCCTTGTTGAAAATTATATAATTCTAGTAATAGAAAGCCTCTTTTTTCTTACAGAGTTTTGATCAATGGAATATCCTTGCATGTAATTCCCAAGCAACAATGTAGAGTAGAAATGATGCACCAAAATGTGTGTACCCTTTTCACTATGCAGTGCCATTCAAACAAAATGTAAGCTAACGATATGTTCGCTGTTTTAAATGCTGCAGCTTTTAATCACAAGCAACCATGTTTGGTGGTTTTGAAGGGCAGATTCTACAGTTTACTCTGTAAAATCAGCATGCAAACTGATTCAAAGCGTTAATAATCAAGCTGGCGGAAATTTTAAAGAAAATCTTTGGAATCGATCACAAGAAGAAAGTTTTGGTCCAGAATTGCTCCCAAGTAAATCACCGCATTTGCTTGGAAGGTCATAATTGATAGAGTTCTAAACAAAAATCAATATATACAAAAGAGGTATGTTAGAGCAGAATGATCAACTGCCATGCATATACTGTTAGTGCAAAACTGAATCAACAGAGCACTTATTCTTTACTCGCAACTTCCCGTATGAATTCAGCTTTGTTAAAATATGGTAAAGCTCATTTCTAGCTGAGTTTGGGAATAGCTCACTTAAAAGAATTAAAGAAAATTTTGAAACTTATGTGGCTTTCCAATTCCATCATATGGTCAATCTAGTAACATAGACACCAAATTTCTTTTAATTCCTCCCAACTGGATCCAATAGATGTGGTGGAGATGATTAAGGTTAAGAGTTGGTTGGACAAAAAAGCAAGAACCAAAGTTACTTCTCTGTCTTTCTACAATTGGTGGATGAATCCCAATTCTTGTCGAATTTTCCAACTATCAGGTTATGATCTGAGGATATATATTCGATCTGAATCTGATTTGGCTGGTATTTTATGAACAGGGGTCACTTTCTGTTATGACATGAGCAGGGATTTGTGGCTTGTTTAGAGCTATGATGTTTTTGGTTTAGAGCATTGCAATTTGCAAATGCAGTGGTTTTGCCGATTGTACCAGAGTAGTTGCTGGTTTTGAGATTTGTAGGTGCTGTGATGATATGCAAACTGTATTAGGCTTAGTTGACTGTGCGTTGTAGGTGCAGGGCTGCAGGGGTTATGTTGGACTTTGTTTCTGCTGCTTTTAGGCTAGTCATATTGTATCAAACTCTTTCATTAGTGTGTTGATTACTACTCGTGCTCGACACCTTAATAAATTCTTTTATTACAGAAAAAAAATATATTCCTCAACTTATTCAGTCTCTATCATACCTCATTATATGGATAGAAAAATTATTGAAAACAAAAGGGGTAAAGTTTGATACACTCTGTGATACTGTACCATGGGTGATTTATATCAAAAAGAAATTATGATAAATGGGAGGGATTATAGTATAAATAGTGATTTGTTTGATCAAGAAATATAAACTTGATCAAATATAGTTCAAGGGCTTAACAACTTTTTAAGAAGATAATGTGAAAGTAACAAGTGATTGTATGACCTATTTTGGTTGTTTTAAATGATGGCTCATGGCCAATGCCTTGATGCTGAGGGGCTCGTGCATCTTCATAAATCATAAATGGAAAGTACAAATGAAGCAAATTTACAATATAATAATAACGACAGCTTGATCAGTTGAGATATTACAAATCACTATCAATGGGTTGAGCATATTACGACAGCACCTTCATTTATATTCCAAAAAATCAAAATATTGTTAAGCATAATACAAATACAAACCACTATGAATGGGTTTGTCAACTTGATCAGTTGAAGGAATTTGGTAACTGGGATTGGGCAAAAGGGAATGGGAACAATCACCAACCTTAACCTTACTCTTGAAGATTGCTAATAGTAGGCCTTTCAGAAGCATGGGATCCAGAAGTTCCATCGCACTAAGATTAATATACAACTAATTTTTAGATAGAATTCAATTACTGCCACTAGACAGACCAATTAACACCATTTGCCAAAGCTTATACACTTTTATGTTTGGCTGCACGTATCTGACAAACAACGTTTTCTTCTTCTATTATGGTGCTTGGGTTGCATGAATGGAAATCGATTTATATGCGGAAAATGGATTCCAGCTAAACCTAGAAATTGAAGCTTTCATTGTAGCTGAGCATTGATTCTGTGTAAGTCACATATACTAAAAGTATTATCTCAACTTTGCCCCTTTTATAATCCATCTATCGGTTAGAAAGGAATGAGCTCCAAAGCAGGGACAGATCTAAGCAGGAACTATATGTATACTGAAGCAATGTGTCAGTTAAAAAATGATGAGTTTTTAGACATAATTTGTGCTGTGACTGTAATACAAGGACATTCCAGTCCCCTTTAGAGACTATTTAGACTAATATTTAAATTATTTAATTGTCAAATTACTATTTTTCTTTTCCTAGAGAGCAAATAGATTCCCCTTTTTTTAAAAGGGGGATTAAAATTTTGACAGTGCAAAGAGGCTACAAAATCTGCAAAGCAAGGCAATCAAACTTCAGGGATTCTCACTGTTGACACTAATTCCTTTAGCGATGATAAACATAAGAAAAAACAAAAAGTTCATCCTAAAGAATAAATCCTGCTTATATAGTTTATAAAGAAAGATACATTATCTAATTAACGTTTAATCTTTAGCAAGTATATGAATAAGAACATCAATCCAAAACTAAAAGCTACGAGTAGATAGATGCCAGACTTGAAAAGATTAGACATGAGCAGTGCCTTGAGTGAATTTTGGGTCCTCACATCTGTACCTGCCATCTGGTCCAATTCCAAAACCTTTTGGATCAGCAAAGACGTTCTCCAGAAGCTGGCTGCGGGGTGGGACGGGGCTCTCCTCTGCAAACTCAACGGCCTCCTCAATGACCTCATCAAGCCTCTTCTCTATGGCTTTCAAATCCTGTTCAGTGGCTAATTTGTTCTCAAGTATGTATTTCTTTAGTGAAGAGATGGGATCTCTACCAGCATAGTGTGCCTTCTCAGCTGCGAAAACAAAAGCAAATGATAATGAATAATGAATAATATATACCACATTCTGCAGACACAAATAGAACACATAGATAAATATGAAAAGCTGTCTTCCTAAAATTAGTAATACATTTTTGGCAATCATAATACAATTTCTGTAAAGGACCTTTCAAAAGGTTAAACAAACCGTGCTAGATATATCTAGATCCAGGAATTAAACAACTAAAGACTCCAATGTGAAATCTGAAGCAGGTGAACACAATAAAAACCTCTGGAGTCTCACCTTTTCTATGCCAATGACCATGAAGGAAGGAGCTGATAGGGTGGTTGTCCGTTTATAGGATTTGTTCTATTGTCTCTTTGGGTTTTGCACAATCTGTGTGCTTCTCAGGAGTCAGGACTCAGTAAGCTTAACTATTAGTGTTGGCTCGTTAAAGTGGATAAGGAATGACCCTATACTGCTGGCTCATTATGATCGTAATGTTCTTTACTTTAGCAATTGAATAAAGTTATTTTAATAAAATAAAAAAAGCTAAACTCACAGTATCAAAAGCAGAAAAATACTCAGCCAAAACATCTTAAATCAAACTATCGGATAAATCAGATTAGGCCTTCAAAACCTTAATTTCTGAAAATTACTGATAAACGTTAATCAGAAATGTTAATTAAACCATTGAGATTTAGCCTCATTTCCATGTTTCAATAGGAATGGTAATCAACTCATGATTTTTGCACTTGCAGTCAAAATGCTGAAAATATAACTTTATGAAAAAGGGAGCAATAATAATATATTTTAAATGTAGCCAAGGGACTGAATTAACTCATGGTGAATCAACTCTCACAAGTTTTTTCCTTAAATTATTCCAAAATTGAGGACAATGTCAGCTTAAGAATTATTTAGTTTAGAGGCTAGAGAAATCTTCATTTACCAAGACTTAAAGTCTCTATCCCATGAGCATAATTCTTCCAATATTGTTATACAAAATTTCAATACTAATTAAAAAGTGTAAGTTTTTTTAACATTAATAGGTTTAGAGTGCACAACTACAAGTTCAAACCCTTTCAAGATGGAAGATTTACACTCTCGAATTTAGTAGCCATCCACTAACACAGAATGCTAGTCAATTACCCAAATCAATCATCTTACTCTTGAAATAAAAATATCCGAACATGCAAAGAGAAGAGTTTCTACAATAAATTTAATTCCCAAGAGTCTAGGAAGTTAAGATGCAGTAAACCACACAACAAAATAGTAAATGTACAAGGATTATGCATAGTGCAACTGAAGATACCGTTAGAACTGCAATGGAACATGTATGTATGTAATTTATTTCATAATTAAGGGCATAATCAAAGTGCTGACCTGGGTCACGAAGCTCATCAGGATCGGCCAATGAATGCCCTCTAAATCTATAGGTCTCACATTCTACCAAAGTTGGTCCCTCTCCTCGTCTCGCTCTTCCAACAGCCTCCTTTGCCACCTCTCTTACCTTCAAAACATCCATCCCATCGACATGAACCCCTGGCATTCCAAATGCAGGTCCTTTCTTCCATATCTGAGGATCTGATGTTGACCTAAGATGTGACATCCCAATAGCCCACAAATTATTTTCCACCACAAAAATAATTGGCAATTTCCATAAAGCTGCCATGTTTAGGCATTCATAGAACTGGCCATTATTGCATGTTCCATCTCCAAAAAACGCCACTGTCACATGATCACAATCTGCCTCTTTCAATACCTCCCTTGTATACTTACTGGAAAATGCTGCCCCAGTGGCCACAGGAATTCCTTCACCAATGAAAGCAAAGCCACCAAGGAGATTGTGCTCCTTTGAGAACATGTGCATAGATCCCCCTTGACCCCGGCAGCAACCAGTGGCCTTTCCAAAGAGCTCACTCATGACAGCACGTGCGGGGACACCCTTACTGAGTGCATGAACATGGTCCCTATAGGTGCTGACGACAGAGTCTTGTTTCTTGAGAAGCTTGATGAATCCAGTAGAGACAGCTTCTTGGCCATTGTATAAGTGAACAAAACCAAACATTTTACCCCTGTAATACATCTGAGCACACATGTCTTCAAAAGCCCTGCCTAATATCATGTCTTCATAGAGCTCCAAGCCTTCCTCTTTTGTAATAAGCTGAACACACAAATAATAATAATAAATCCAGACAAAAGCAAAAGTCTCAAACACTTTCCAAACTAGAACTACAAACCTAGAAGATACCACAGCACATGTTATTTTCTAGAATCTAAAGCTAATTGGGCAGGTAGCATAAATAAGTTTTATGTTAATTCATAAGTTTTCACATGAGCATAAGTTGTTTTTTCATAAGTTAGCTTTAACAAAGTTATGAATAATACTTATTTATTAGCGTAAACTGTTTTCCATAAGCTAAAAATTAAGTAAGCTCTTCCATCCAAAGTTTACATTGAATCGTGCAGCTTATAAACAAAATTGGGTTGAATTAAGTGGAAAGTTGGGATATTTATTTATTCATTCTCAGAAACACATAATGCAGAAGAATCTATGGGAAGCTGAAGTAATGAATAAGTTGGAGATAAAGAGAATTGATAAGAAGAAAAGAGAAAGAGGGATACCAGATTGGGGGCTGAAGTGAGGTTGTTGGCCTTGACAGCGTCGGAGACGGAGGCAACGGAAGAAGGAGAGTTGTGGGGACGGGAAAGCTTAATGGGAGCATTGAAGCGAAGCTTGGGAGTGGATCCGAGGAAGGGAGTGAGTGTGGATTGAGGGGAGGAGGGTATAGGCTTCTCATTGGATCTGAAATGGAGAGGGAGAGGTTGAGCGAATTTGGGGGTGGAGAGAGACATTTTGTGAAATGCAATGAGAATGAGAATGAAAAAGAGAAAGATGAATTAAATTAAAAAGAAAGAGGGCGGAGGATACGATGATGATGGAGGGA
The DNA here is from genome assembly GCA_020916435.1 of Oxytropis ochrocephala. Classification (NCBI taxonomy): domain Eukaryota; kingdom Viridiplantae; phylum Streptophyta; class Magnoliopsida; order Fabales; family Fabaceae; genus Oxytropis; species Oxytropis ochrocephala. Next base: position 118,369,886 of record CM037091.1, on the reverse strand, counting down.
AATCACCGTCTCACTATTCTTCACTTCAGATTCAGATCAGTTAGTTGTCGTTCATATCAATGGCAATCACAAAGGGGCACAAATTCTGATTTGTCAACTAATCAGGTCATCCACCTAGAATAAGAATCACATGTCATTTAATTACTTATCATGCGAATAAATATAAATATATATTAAATCAGAAAACAAAAGGCACCAAACTAGGAATTTAAATTTTCTAAAAAAAATATTATACAATAATCTTATCATTTTATGAGTAATATGGGGACTAAAAATTCAAATTTATTCACATACATTAATAATTCAAATTGGTGATCTTTCCAATTAATAGATGAGTGAATACATTGAAGACTAAAATTCATAATTACTCATTTCTTTTAGCTATCATTATGCGGGGAATGTAACTAACTCCATCGTAAGAGCTTCCGCTTATCGCCAGCGTCCTTTTTCGATGAAATTGTTATAAAAAAACACGAACAATGAGCTTCAAATGTGCTTTTTGTACCTAAACGCAACCACATCCTTATGACACATTTTGAATGCACTAACAACTTAGCCATAGTTAGAAAGACTAAAAGGACTACATCCCTTGCCATATACTTATGTATATTTTTCCCCAACAAATTACATTATTTAAGCACTTATGTAAAATTATATATTGTCTCCATTAACATTAGTAACCTATACAATTACTCATTTTTTGATTTAAACACGTGCAAATAACCACATTGATTTTAAAATCACTTTTAATCTCTTATTTTACCAATTTACATATAATCAATATTACCCAGTGGCGGAGCTTGAACATTATTTGCGTGGGGGCCAAATAAATACCTATTAATAAACACAAATGTTATTTGAACAAAAAAAAGTTACCACAACAACTGCACCAAAATACAAATACATATGGGATACACATATAATACATTTATTTTTTTTATTTTAAATTAAATATATTATACGCATATAACACTGAATATAATTTCAAATAAAAAATAAATGTATTATATGCACATTTCTCTATATCTCATACGTATTTTGAGTAGACACTTTTTGTCAAATAAATTTTTTCACGAATAAATTATATAACATATGTGATAATTAATACTTTTTATGATGGACAATTAACATTTTTTTACACCAAATAAACACGTCGTTTGTACAGGGTTTTCTTGAATGGATATATCATATGTAGGTTTTTAAATATGAATAAGAGGTATTCAGTAAAAAAAATGACTTTATACAGCACTAACTCAAGAAATAAAACAAGTTTTATGCAAAAATATCCCCCAGAGGAATAGAACCAACATCCTCCTCCACAATTTAACCAAAGAACCTAATCGCTGGATACGGTAGTGTATTCTTTTAAGCCAGCCATATAAAAGGTAACCGAGATTGCTCATGCAAAAGATGAGGGAAAATAACAACAAAAAGGGCCCAACCGGGTTCGAACCGGTGACCTCTTGATCTGCAGTCAAATGCTCTACCACTGAGCTATGGACCCACCTGCAGATTGCTCGACGACATCCGTATTTAAACCGCCTTCTATCGCATCATGTACATATGGAGACCTCTTTTCACTCCATCTATTGGACATCTCTATTTTTCTAATGTTGTAGATGATTTTACACGACATAGTTGGTTATTTCTCATGAAGAGCAAGTTAGTGACACAACAACTTGTCAAGAACTTCATTGTCATGGCTCACACCCAATTTGGAGTTAATTAAGGGAATCAAAATTGGTAATGGATATTTCCTCTAAAGAAAACTTAGCGTCTAGAAATGCTATCTTTTATGAAGATAGCTTTTCATATATCCCTCCACAATACCAAATAGCCTCTCACACCCAAACACATATGACATCACCGTATTTGACCAACCATCACTAGAAACATCTCCCTCTACCCCCTTGTCCAAGCCTTACCTCAAATCTTACTACCACAACACCAACCTCCAGCACCTTCATCCTCACAACTCACTGAACCACTCAAACGTTCCCCCCAAATTCATAAGCCCCCTGAACACCTTAATGACTACATTTGGAATAATTCTACCACTAAATAGAACACACCATATCCTCTCCTTTTTGTTATTGGATACAATAAACTCTTACCATCTAACAAATACTTTGCTCTTTCCATATCTAATTTAACCGAGCCCACCACCTACCAACAAGCTCCCAAATTGGAATGATGGAATCAAGCTATGAGTGCAGAATTACAAGCATTAGAACAAGCTCCCAAATTGCCAACTTGTCTTTACTCTCACTTTTATTGGTTACATTTAGTCACAATCTGATCACTCACTTTTCACTAAGTCTCATGAAGGGAATTTTACGACACTTCTCATATATGTTGATGACATGATGATCCTAGTTGGTACAAAATGATGTACTGAATGATGCTATCAAAATTAAAGACTTAGGTGCTTTGAGATATTTCCTTGGGATAGAGGTGACTTGCTCCTCTACTGGTATTTTCATCTACTAACGAAAATATGCTCTCGATCTACTATATGAGACAGGTTTTCTGGGTTCCAAACCAGTTGTTACTCCCATAGTCAAATCCCCTCATCTTGACTTTGCTCAAGACTCTACTACAGTTGATCCCAACAACTATTGTCGCCTAGTTGGGAAGCTATTATACTTAAATACTACATGTCATGTCTCAAATTTTGTCGTTCAAAAATTGAGCCAATACATGTCTAATCCTAAGGAATGACATATGCAAGCTGCCAACCATGTTACAAATATTTCAAGCAAGAAAGTGTAAAAACACTTATTGTGGACTCATATCCAAAGCTCGTCAAGGTCAAAAATTTACCATTTTGTGCAACAATTGAAGGTAGCGGAGAGGAAGGTTCTCCTAGGTTGTGGCAGTTTTCTGAGTTTTTAGCCACCCTCCAACTAAACTGCCAGATATGCGTTGGTCCATTGGGTCGTCTAGAGTTTTCGAAGTTTCGATAAGATGAATATGTTTGATGGTCTGTTAGGTTAGGAGCACTTCATGAGTTTACATTTTATCCTAGAGGTTGCAACAATCATCTTATCATTAATTAAACTTAGTGTAGTGTTTTGTGACTTTTCCAATCATAAATGGATTATTGCACCATTGACAAAAAAAATAGATGGAAAATAAACTTAAGAGTTAAGCCTAATCAAATAAAGTTTGACATGTTATCATAACTTAACAAAATGAAATTCTAGCACGTCTTGGCTTGATTCTTCTTGTCAAGAGCTTGCATTTTGGGATCACATCTTCAAATGGTTTATAGAAGAACCATAACTTCCCTCATCCATTCGAAAAGTGGAGTATCCTTTTTGTTGATGCATCCTTTTATATCTTCTTATTCAGCTAATTCAATAGTTTTTTTTTTATCATTTAAAGAAAGAAAAATCAATTCTTTTAGTCTTGCAATGGTCTCTATTAGCATTTGAAATTCTTCAATTAACAATTCAATTTTTTATTTCAAATTCGTCTGTAATTTATCCAATCCTCTTCCTCTTAGATACAAATACATATCTAGAAATGATCAAATGGGACCTGAAATTTCTAGGAAAATTTGCACCATTTCATTCAAGCAATAGCAGTTTTCAAGTAGTTTTTAATCAAATAAATTTTAATAAATATTCAACTGATTTGTCATAAGTTCTCAACAAAAGAAACATTTATCGATCACTCCTTTTTTTGAGTTTTAGAAGTATCCTCGTTTTGTTAGAACTCGATTCAATATGGTATTCAAATATTCCGGTTGAAAAAAGAAAACCATATTTGATGATATATTGTCGTACGTCCCAAAAATCAAAATTATTGATCAAGACCAATATCCCATTATCACCCTTTTGTTCATAAGATGCAAAGTTGGATAACAAATTCCTATTCCTAAACCCTTTTACATACAACCGTTCTCTATCTTATCCATTTGCAGAAAAATAATGTGTGCAGGCAAAAAAATATTTTTGAAGAAAAATACTATTTCACCAATCAAGTATCTAGTAAATCACATGCTCACCGTCACTTTACTTCTATGGTATTGGAATTCGAATCTAAATACAATTTATACTAGGCAAAGGCTAACTTTAACTATGCATGATTAAACGCACAAATTGCGGCAATCCACCAATAATGGCAAAGGCTGGGAGAGGGTGAACTTGTGTGTGAGAGAAAGGTTCATTGCTAGTGTGGCAGAACTTAATGATTGAGAGTGGTCAGAAGGGAGATGCGGCATCTACTGCATCTGAGTTTACTTAATCACAGTAGTCTAGCAATCGCATTAAAAGTAACTAAAAAATTATAGATCTAGAACAATGTCTTCAAAGTAAAAAGGAGTTGTTGTGTATCAAAGGAAACCCTGCAACTATCAATACTGCACATGGTTTGTTATAACAGCAACAACATTTGTTCAATACTACAGTTGGTGTCAACAATGTGCAACCTTCACTTAAAATGAAAAGACCGATCGAGAAACTGGCTGGTCAACCTAACCAAAAATGAATGATCAATACTGAAACTTATCTGCTAAATGCTAACCATTGGGCAATGTATCATTAAGCAACCATGTAACTCAGCACATCAGCTAGTTTGTTTGAAAAGCAGCTCAACACTAACGATTTACTTGCCCAAATCAATGGACAAAGCTTTCCTTCACATTTCATCAATGTACCATTAAGCAACCATGTAAATATAGGCACAAACTAGTTAAATATAGGCACAAACTAGCTATGAGAAACAGTGCAACATTAAACTAGAAAGGCAGAAAAGAGAATAAAATAACATTTCACTTGTCCGAAATCGCAAATGATATAAAAACAAAACAAGTGATACCACTACAAAACCAAGGAGTATAGGAATAATATTCATAGAACTAAAAGAAACAGAGCAAATATTGACCAGAAGATATTAAAAGAGTGCCTAATCGAACAAGCTAAAGCCCATGTCATCATCGCTCTCTTCCTTGGGTTCTTCCTGTTAAATTGCATTAAACAAGCCAATAAGGACAACCAAAACAGAAGGCAGAGTTCAACAAGAAGGACAAAATGCATACTAAAGAGTTACCTTTTTCTCCTCGGCTGCAGGGGCGGCAACGGCAGCGGATGATGCAGCTGGGGCAGCAGCAACAGCAACAGGAGCACCACCACCTCCAGCACTGGCAATCAAATCGCCAATATTTTTCTTCTCAGCAAGTTTAGCAAATAAGCTGGGCCAATAAGATTCTACTTCAACCTTTGCACTTTTCAACAAGGTGCTGATCTTGTCAGCCTATTACAACAAATTAAGGGGCAACACATAACATATAACTTTTGTACAATAAATCTAAAATACCCAATTTCATGAAAACGAAAAACTCAATTTAACTGCCTTGATATTAAATCCATTCCAAACAAGATAACTAGATTACATTGAACTACTTTCTTCGAAAAAATCATTTTAACAGAATCATTAGATCCAAAATTAAGCTGAATAACAAGTTAATTAATATTAACTAACGCGAAAAAGGGATGAAACTAGAAAATAATTTCGACTATTGAAATATTAATTAACAGAAAAGTTAAGGTCGGAAAAAAGGATACAGTGACGGGGATTTTATCATCCTCAAGGATGAGAAGGGCGTAGGAGCAAGCAGTCTCTCCGAGCGACATTTTCACACTACAAATCAAACAATTACAGAAGAGAACGCAAATCAAAATAAAGACGGATATTCAAAAATGTCGTAGATTCAAGGAAATTACAGTCGAAACAAAGCAGACTTACCCGAATTGAAAGGAGATCGGAGGTGACGGACGGAATGAGTAATTCGCTGCGCCGCAAGTGTATGATGCAAGTCTAGGGTTTGGGGGTTTTATTAAAAAGGTAAAAATAGCAGTCAATGGGCCTCCTTTTTTGACAAACAATCTAAGGGCCTCTTATTTACAACTCGGATATTGCTTTTCCCACACCCCCTCCTACTATTCGCACGCCCCTTAACTTATTTTTTTCAAGATTGACCTCACGTGAGACGCTCATGAAGCACGGGTTAAGTGACTGTTCGCATGACGTTGTGCGAACTGGTTCGAACGACTTTATCCGTGTTAAGGAATTTATCAGTTGTTGTCATGCGTCTGTTCGCACGGACTTAAGCGAACACAATTCGAATGACATTGTTCGAACAAAGCAAAGTCACACCCCATTTAACACACGTTCGAACACGTTCATGCGAACATATTCGAACGACCCTGTTCGAACTGAGCGCGCTTGCAGAAAAAAAATGGCGTAAAAAACTCAAAACAGAACCAAAATGAAAAAGTTTGGTAGGGTTATTACCTTGAGCTGATTGCCAATGTTGGGTAGTTGAATGGGAGTGAATGATGAAGGTTAGGATGAATGGGTTTTGGAGTGGAGAGTGGGGGAGGTTTGGGGTTTTAGAGGGAGTGTGGTGTGTTGTAGGAGAAGAAGAGGGATAGGGGTAGAGGGGGGAATTCTATTGTAAGTGGGATTAGTTTGATAAATGTGTAGGGTGAGGGGGTGTGTTTTGAGTAGCAAGGGGTGTGAGAAAAGAAATATCCTACAACTCCCCTCTTTTTTTTTTGGTCAACTACTCCCCTCTTTTTTAAATACCCTTCTTTACTAGTTCCAAGTCCAACCAAGGGTTTCAAACACCCCCTCTTACTTACAACTCCTCGCTTTTTTAAATAAAATCACAAAAATACCCTTCACGATTACACACTCCCAAACCCACCTCACACTGTGTTTTGGACCAGTCCAATACCTTAGTAACGAATCGGTTTGGTACTTTTATTTCGGGTATACAAATCTACTATCTATCTATACCATTAACCTACTACCAAAATACTAATCTTTCGGATATTTATGTAATTTCACTTTTTCACTTTTCAAAAAATTTCATATTCTCTCACTTACTTTTTCAAACATTTTCACTCTCTCACTCACTTTTTTCAAATTTTTTCACTCTCTCCTCTTTCTTCCTCTAACTCTCTCCTTTTTCTATTTTTCACAATATATCCACTTTAATTTCATTTACATGTCTCCTTCATTGTTAATATTTCAGTTTTCCCTATCAATAAGTTTTATTTAGTCTCTACGGGAAAACTTACAATTTTGAAAATTTGAAACTTTAATACAGTTTTGTTTTCTAATTTGTACTACATATTGTTGGTAAATGTTCACGGGGTAATGTTCAGACTAATTAACTCAATTACATTTGAAACTTTTTGTTTATCTACTTTAAATTAGTCTTGATTTTCACGGGGTAATGTTCGGACTAACTAAATTATATCTAAGTCTATTAATAAAAATAACACGATAACACCCGTGCGTATGCACGGGTATACTGCTAGTATATAATACAGTACCAGAGTACCGAACTGGTTAAATACTAATGAACACGATGTTTTACTTGCTTGTCTACATATAGGTGCAGTACCTAAGTATTGAACCAGCTCAATATTAAGGTATGGTAAATCCTACTAATAGTACAATTTTTCTGATTATTAAATTAACAATATTCTCTTATAAAATACCAAGTAAAATATTCGAGTAACAATAAACACGTCGTAAATATTCAATAATATTAATGATGTGGCAAATATTAAGTTAACAATTACAACATGAAAAATATAGTCAATCCTCTTAATTTCCAATCAACAATAATCCTATTATATTTATTTCCTAAGATTATGGATCTTTTATTTCATTAAGGTAATTCTGTTATGGAAATGAGATTTTTATCTATTACTTCTCTTTACCTTTGTATTTTTCAATATCAGTCTATATCGTTTATACAAACGCATTTTAGCCAAATCTGTGTTTAAGACTTTGTAATGGATTTTAAGACCTTTGATTGTGTTCTAATATCTATGACTCTTAATTTTGTTATGCACTTTTTATACACTCTTTATGATTTCTAATTATACTTTACGTATCATCAAAGATTAGCCAAGAGTATTTAGACCTGTTCCCAGCCGACCGCTCAAGAAAGCTCAAATACATATCACTTCCTAACCAACTCGATTGGGTCTTGAAGACGAAGATCAGCGCCTGAAGACCACATCCCACCTCAAGAACCGAGGGACTCGTCGGCCACGCAGAGCGAGGGACTCCCCCTCGCCCAAAGGACTGGCGCCTCTCTCAAACTCGGCCATAGGTAGGAATCCAACAATATATATTAGGAAAGCTCGAGAATCTCGCCACACTTATTTAAAATCTTTATGAGCATTAATTACACCCTATAATATAAATATAAGCCCTAGAGGCCAATGAAAATGATATGAATTCATTCTGACAATCACTTACTCTTTACCATTCATCGTGTTCTGGCTAAATCCTACTCAAGGGAATAGTTGAGAACAAGACTCATCGATGCTATCTTACCTCGTGCATAGAGAGATTAATGTGGGACAAATATAGAAGGGTCAACCAAGTACTTTCATCTCTCATTTGTTATATACATTTCATGACCAAATATACCAATATTTTCATTTCAGTCCTAAAAAGTGAAATGTCCTGAGTGAACTTTAGTCTTCTTTGACAAATTGAAGGCTTGACTATTTGGTCAATTGTAATGATTTCTCCGATATAGTTATTCATTTTCCTTATGATACTAAATTTCACGCCTTTAGGAGTATATGAGGCCTAATACTAAAGTTTTGAAAGCTTTAATTTGTTTCACCTTTGTGCTTATTAATCTAACTACCATTTTATGCTTTTGCAGATATCTAACAAATTTTGGTAAGAACATGTGCTAACAAGGCAGGGAGTTTTGACTTGAAATGAGGTAGATTAGAAAAATGGAGTTTTTAGTAACAAAATTGATGATTATATGCACAAACATTTCATAGGCAATACTCATATGATATCACAAAGAAGCAACAAAGCCTCAATGACAAATAATATCGGTGGTTCTCCATCATGCACATTAATTATTTTGGACATTAAATGTACATAGCTTGGGTCTGGTTTAAGTGAAGAAAACGTGAACCTAAAATACTATTAATAAATACAAACTATGTACAAATTTGTTACTACTACAAACTTATAACAATCAGACATTATAGTATCATTTATTTATTCTTCGTCATATTCTTGAATTGGCCTTAAAGTTAAACCCTGGTCCCTTGAAAACTTATACGATCGAGCATGAACTAGCTTCCCGTTGGAGCATTATTCTTGAACGATCAAACGACCTAATTCTAAATTTCCATTGCTCATATCCACCTTACCTACTAATTATTCACTGAGTTGGCCCCTCGTTATTTTCACCTTTATTGTCACGCCACCTTCATCACCAACGATCACCCACACCATCAACCACATCATGCACCACTACTCCCTTGTTCTTCCTCTAGATCTGCTTCCCAAAACAACCATTACCCATTCTCTCTCCTCTCTCTAGTTCTATGTCTCCTTGCAATATAATTTAAGCTCTTTTTTTTTCAGCTCCTAATTATACTAGACAATTTTGGCTTGGAGGGTTACATAAGAAAAGTTTAGGAAGCCACCACACCACCCTCATTAAATTCGCAAACTAACTTGTCAACAAAAAGTAGTATAGTAACGTATCAAGATTAAACATGCATTATGGTTGAAAGTTTGAGTGACATCTCATCCATCCATTCTGCCACCCAAAATAGAATTATGTAGTCACCTTATTTATTGTTCCATACTTCCATTTAATTTAATTATGGCTAGCTAGCACATACAGTAGTACTAGCTAGTATCGCCCGTTATTAATTTAACTCTCTTTGGGATATACACCGCAGACAATATAGAACACGGGTAAAGAGAATAAGCGAAACAAATTTAAAATATAATGGAAAATGAGATTTCATTTTTTATTTCATTTGAAGTATTGATTTAAGAGTTTCTTTAAAAGGGCCAAAAGGTATTATTAGAAATCAAAACAACCGACCATTGTTATGAAGAGAACATGCTAACATTTTTCAAAAATACTAAGGACTTGTTATGAGATTTCGAAATCTAAATGTTTTCAATATTGCTTTGTTGGGGAAGCAAGAGCGGAGGTTAATGAGTTCTCCCGATTCTCTGGTGGTGAGGCTCTACAAAGCCAAGTACTACCCTAAGTGTGATTTTATGCATGCGCCAAAGTGGAATAACTCTAGTTTTGTATGGCGTAGTATTCATGAGGCTTGGTTGGTTCTTAAGGAAAAGGTTGTCGATCGCTGGATGATTGGTGATGGTCGGGATATTAATATTTTTGGAGAGCTCTGCATTGCTAATCCTGTTGTGATAAATGAAGCAGATACTCATCATTTTAATCCATTTCTCCCTGTATCTAATCTTTTTCTCACAGGCACAAAGGCTTGGAATGGTGAAGTGATTAGTCAGTTGTTTCCAACGGCAACATCAGACCAAATTCTTAGAACTCCTCTCTTCGCTGCGGTCTTAGTTGATCAGCGTATATGGAGGCCGTAAACCTCAAGTGTGCACTCCGTTCGTAGTGCGTACAAGTTGATCATGGACCACATTTTAGATACCGGGCATTTGCATGTAGATGGTGAGTGGCGTAGCCTTTGGAAATTGAAGATCCCTCTGAAAGTGAAAACATTTCCTTTACCGCCTTTGTCGAGACACTACAAGAAAATCGTTGATTTGCCACGGACATTTCCGTCGCAAATGCACAAATTCCCGTGGCAAAACAACATTTGCCACGGACAAAAATTGGTGGCAAAAACGCTCGTCGCAAATCTTTTGCCACGGAATTTCCGTGGCAAATTTTTCCGTCACAAATCCGTGGCAAATTTTTCTGTCGCAAATCCGTGGCAAATATTTCCGTCGCAAAGCCGTGGCAAATTTTCGTCGCAAATCCGTGGCAAATTTTCGTCGCAAATCCGTGGCAAACCCGTCGCAAATTTTTAAAAAAAAATTAAAAAAAATAAATGGAGCAGTAGTTTTCTACTACTCCAACTTCTTCACAAGTTCTATCACAAGTTCAGTGATATTACTCACTCTTTGGGGTGCAAGTGTATTCTTGAAATACATATAATAGACTTACATCTAAAGTATAGCATATAGCTTATGAGTTTAATAACTATATGCTAATGATATAAACAAATTTAACATAAACATTTAATCATAGTTCATCATATTGACACACCATAACATAATATAACTTCATATGACTTATTGTTGCTTGTTGGACAGATTGCAATTACCAACAAAAATGATTTTACACAAGAACTTTACACAAGAAAAAGAACAACAAACTAAAGCCAAGAGAGTAGTATTTCTGAGAAAGTAATCATACTCCTTAGCACTCGTATCCAATGATAAATAACTGCGTTACTAATTTATCAACTATATATAAGATCACATCATGTGTCAGGCATAATATAAAAGAATTTGTTAGAATTAACAATAAGATTTACTCTCACATAGTTCTAGCTCATAAAATAATTGAATAGCAATGATCGCTCTGGGCATGCCTTATCCGGCCAAGGTCTTCAAATCTACATCTCTTATCTTCTCAAGAAGCTCATCCCTAAAATAATAAGACCATCCAAATGTTCGGATCTTGATATCAAACAATCAATTAACATGTTGCAAGCAGGTTAACTAGATAATATCTTAGACTAGATTAATTCAAGCCTTTCAACTTAAGAAATCTTTACCATATTTACATTCTTGCAACTTTGAGAACTTTAATTTAGGGATAACATAATAACAACACAAAGTAGAAACCAATACGTAATAGGAACATGTTACAAAAAATAAATTTATAGGTGGTTCAAGTAATTCAACTCTGGACCTACTATCAAAATCAATTATTTACCTAAGTTATTCATGATATCATTATTAGCGATGTTGTAGGATCATTTCATTGTACTCTAGTATTTGACAAAAAAGCAGAACCTAATCATTTTCACCAAATTAAAAATTCAAGCAATTAAACACAACACAATGCGAAAATTAAAAATGATATTAAAAGCAATAATAAAGAGTCTAAGATGCGTGGCGGTAGGATTGCATTTTTTTGAAAATCTGAAGCTAGAATTATACGACGATCCGAGTAAAGTGTAATAAAAGATTCAGATTCGAACTAGTTCCACTATTTGTGACAAAGAAACTACAGGAGTTGATGCTTCTAATCCTTTATTGCCATGTATGGCGGACTTCAACACATCATATTGCCCATCCACGAGAATCATACAAGGCTTTCGAATATGCCTCCTTAGCCTATACTCCACATATAAAATCCATATTGCAATAATCAAATTAAAGAAGTAAAAGAACAAGTTAATGAAACTAGCGACAGCATGAGAACTCACCATAAGCCATGCCATAGTTTGGTGGCGTCACGAAGAGCATGCCGATAACATGCAATGGCTTCACGAGGCATCCCTAAAGCTCCGATAGAAGGAGGGCATTTCAAGGTTCCATCAAATACCAATCAAAGAAGCTGGTTGCATCCAACAAATCACATTCTTACTCAACACCTTACCTTGTACACATTCCCAAGGTTCGGGTATGCATCGGGGAAGGAAGGTTTGAGTTTCTCGCTTCTGAAATATTTATTAAAAAAAGTGGCGAGAAAATATCCTGATGGAACTATTATGCGAGAGGCAATGAAACATAATTTATCCATACTCTAGTTTCAACATTAGCAAAAGCTCTCCCGTGAACTTGATCCGTTACGCGCTACATCCAAAGTGAATGCGACAAATTCTTAAGCATTCTTAGCACAAAAATCTGAAACCTACAAGAATAGGCAACATAAAGAAATAGAACATAAAACTTGTATCCAAGGTAGATGCCTCAAACCATGTTCAACAACACGCGCTCAAGTGCATCAATTAAGAATGAACCATGTTTACTTGCCAAACAAATCAAAGAATACTAGAATGAACCAATAAAGAGTACTAGAATGAACCATGTTTACTTGCAAAGCAGATAAAAAAATATATAAAGTCATCTTTGGTTCAATGGTGTAAAGAAAGATTCATTTATTTGATAGCAAAGCAGAAGTGCGTAACTTCGGTTATAAGTCGATATAAAAGAGGCATTATATTAACACACACACACACACACACACACACACAAAGGGAAAGATGATAACTCATAATCAGCACAACTGAAACCATTAAATTTAAAGAAATGAGTAGCAATGATCCTATCACTGTCTTAGGACCTTCCTTTCCCAAACACCCTAAGTGTATAAAGTACTACACTCATGCATCATGTGAATGTGAATGTGAAGATCTAGCCCATATAATTATGATCGGAAAGATAAATCCAATGACTCATATACATCTCATCTGAAGCACTAAAAATTCTATAAAAAAATAAAATAAAAATGTAGACTATCTTGGTGAAAGAATATCACAATGGTGAGAAAGGAGAGAAAGAGGAAACCTTTTCTAAATGACCCTGTGGAAAGGAGAGAAAGAGGAACATTAACAACCTTAAAAAGACATTTTGTCAACACTAGTTTCATACTTGGATTGGACGACAGCAAATGCATGATTTCTATGGTTTATTGACACACACCTTCAAAGCATCAGACCACCCCTTCAAGTCAGTCCTATTCTTATATACATATTTCAATTTCTTTAAGAAATAATGGCAGAAGAAGATTTAATGGTATGTAACAATATTAGCAGTAATTGTCTCAATTTAAATGATCATCTCATGAGCTTATTTATATCTGTATGAACTAACACACAAAAAGATTCAAAGCATTAGGAATCTGAAACTAAGGAATCAAAACATAAGGCTCATACCTGACTGCAAGCCATACACAGTAAATAGAAGCAATAGTCTAACCAGGTTTTTCTTGTCAGGTGATAGAACAACATGTTGCCACTCTGTCATGGGCGTGTGTGCGGAGGACACATGGGGCTATTACAAAGGGATCTCGAAGGTTAGCTCTCGAACTTGGCCATCATATTCTTCTTTGTATGCCTTTGTCCAATCTGAAAAAAGCATAACCATAGAGCAAATCAAAAACTTGAAAACACGATGTTATCAAAATTGATCATGCAGAATATATGAACCAACTATTCTAAAAAGCTTGTGTTACTAGCTGAAGAGATGCGAATGATTTTTCTATCATAAATATCTTAATCTGAATTATCTTGCATTGTGATGCAACATTGCTTTCAACAACAGTGAGACCTCAAAAGCTCATCGGTTTAAGCAAAAGCCAAGCTAGGTTGATGGCAATCAATTGCGATCATTCGGAAATTGACAAAATTTAAGAAAATAACGAGAAAAATAATTGAAAAAACTTACCACAAGATTAGTATCCTTTCGGATGAACGATACTTGCTAGTAAGTTTTGAATCATTTAACAAGTTAAAAAGCGCTTTCGATGCGCAGGGAAAATGTCACGAGAAAGATCACTAGTTATATTCTCGTATAAGTAAGACGGTCGTTGAATTCAAGCGAGACAAAAGGAGAAAATGATGCATACATTATATATACCAACTAAAGCCTCTTCTTTGGTAAAAGTTTGAAGTTTTTCGACTTTTGGCATGCTAGCTTCAGAACCTTATCCATTATGATACTTAATTCGACAGAAGCGCTATGTGCACGCAATTCGACTCTGCATTTTCTGTATAACAAAGCATTAATAGTCACATATACTATTTGCCATATCTCCAACTTCTCATCAATATCTTCACTAAAACTATATCATCTTCCAAAAGCATGCATTGTGGCACCATTTCTTGGATATGTTCAATAAAAATATACGGGCTCAAAGTTTACCCTTGGTGCACACCTATAGAGATGCAAAGACATGTATTTCAGGGGAGAGCAAATGGACCACATAAAAGTTCATGATGTCAAGGTAGTAGTAGGTAGATACTATGGCGACTTTTAAGTCTCTTGTAGATTACGATTATAAAGCGAGAAACATCTTGTTCAAAAAGTAGATTGCTACGATTTTGTAATATAGATAAAGAAGATCAATTGATTAAGCAAGAGTGTGACCTTTTCTCTGTTTCCAACATTTCATGGAAGTTCTTTGCTCCACGTTGTAGATTTGGAATGCATGATTCTGTTCCAAAATGATGCAAATTTATATCCGACTCTACACGAAATGAAGAAGAAAAATAAATATCTAAACGATCATCATCGACAAAGGCCATCGGTTGGGACAAAACATGGTGCTCACTTATAAAAGCAATCAAAAAAAAAAATACAATGAGAAACAGAGTACAATTACATTCTTTCATATTTTTTGATATAAAAAGAGAATCGAAAGTGTAATAAAATGCCGGTCATAATGAAAGCACAAAAGTAAGTCAACAATGATGGAAAACTCTCGTGCACCAAATGACCAAATGTAATATAATATAACGCAAAATTTTAAGTTTAATTTGGTGAATTTACTTATGAAAGAATATGGACAAGCATTGGTTCGTTAAGTGAAGTTCAAAAGCTCCTCGAGAAAATGAATAATTAAAGTGTTTAAACATATTACTAACCATCCTGGACTTCCCAAAGGAGGGACACCATGTCCACCAAACACCCATACGAAGAATAATTGTTATAGCGAGGATTACTAAATGCATGTTGACTCCTTCGAATCTTAGGAAAAAGCAGAGCAATTGCACGGATGTAAGCTTTAATGTAAGCTGAAATATGAAGTTAGATGGGAAGGGAGAAGCAAAACAATGAAGTTGTACCTCATCTATATCTTCAAATGGAATAACAACCTGTCAAATATCCCAAAAATATTTACACCAGGAATTTACAATCGATCTTTCTATTAAAAAAAGACACTATAAATACAAAAACTAGTGAGTCAACAATAAACATCAGATTGAAAGCATTCATCAATTTGTACCTTTATATATTGGTACTGCCTTTAGAGAAAACATTCATCAATTTGTACCTTCCTTCTGTGGGAAGATTGAAAATGAGCCAAACCCTAATACACAAAATCAACAAACCCCAAACCCTAAATACACAAAATCAAAAATCAAATACACAAAATCACAAATCAAATACACAAAATCAACAAACCCCAAACCCTAAATACACAAAATCAAAAATCAAATGCAAATATGCTTACCTAGAAGCTTCGAAATAGAGGAACAATCACTGAATGGCGCTTGAAGAGGGGGGGGGGGGAGGACGAAATGGTGGTGGTGAGTGTTTGCGTGTAAAATAGTGTGGTATTCGCAAATTTAGTGCAAGTATACACGTCGTACAAGTAATAGAGTGGATATAAGTAAGAGATCGTTCCCACGAGGATTGATTGTACTTTCAAAGTTCAAGTCTTAAAACACAAGTGAAACAAGTAACAAATCGGCACTAAAAGTTGGTGTTAAAACTAGGAACATAAATAAAACAAGTAAATAAGATAGTGGTTGTGAATATGGATGAGAATGAGTTGGGTTGTTGCATGCAAGTAATTCCTCTCTAGTCGACGTTATAACGTTTACACGTTATTACGCAAATGCTATTCTGTATAGAGCGTGGCCACGTTTGAACATTCATTGCAAAAGAGCTATGCTTTTCAAAGACAAAACGTCGAGTTTCAAGTATAAGAGGTCCTATGTCTAGGTTCTAAATAGGCCCACTCTCGTATTTTAAGCACCCACAAGCAATGTTCTATGAACTATTTATCCTTTCTATGTCTAGACTTAGATAAAAATGCCTAAATGTCTTTAGTGCACCTTTTCGTTCATATAAATCTTTGAGTTCTTTTCATAGACCATGTCCGTACTCTATGAATCTACCTATTTTAAGTGATCGGTCTCAAAACAAGTTTGGAAATATTATCATGCAAAGATTTAAAACATGTAAGCGTCAATACTTCATAACATTTAACTAGAAATTCATTACATGCAAAACAACAACCCAACTACAAAATGTTTAGCTCATCTTTGAGCATCTCTACTGAGAAAGATAAGAAGTTAAAATACCATACATAATCGAAAAGAAAGCGAGTGCAAAAGATACACCTAAGTAACTTTCCGCATGCGATGTCTGTAGAGACGTTACAACGTCCGAGCTTCACATGAGTGGTTATGATGGAAATGGAGTTGAGTAGAGTTCAAAACCGAAGTCTGTGTCCGAACTTCGTTTTGAGAACTCTTTCAACAATGGAGGAAGGTAGATGATGGAGGTGTGGACTGGTATGATGCGGTGTGTGTATGTATATCTAGAGAGAGACAAGTCTTCAATTAAATAGCCAAATGGGTCACATGTTGTTGATGTCATTTGCCCACCTACCAAGCCTCGCTCGCACTACGAATCGACATCATGCGATTGCTACTGAAAGGCGTCATCCTTGTCAAAGACATGGGAATAGAAGATCTTTCGACTTTCTCGAATCTTTAACCATCATTGCTAGTGCGCCATAATCGAGATATTTCACTCTTGCTCTCACGCGCCGCTCGGGCGTGGTGAGGGCGTTGCGCGACGTTCGGCTCTAAATTTCTGCAGACAAGCACAAAAAGCATCAAAATGCTCACAAAGGCACCAATTGGTGCCAAAATGCACAGAACTCGTAATTTAGCCCCTAGCTAACTAAGAAACAATAAACTAACAGAAAACTAATAGAATCAACCTACAATTACTAGAGAACTTGCATGATTTATCTTTGAATAAGTATAAATAACTCATATAAATATGAGTTATCACACCCCAAACTTAAATCATTGCTTGTCCTCAAGCAATCAAGACAAAACAAAATTAGCGAAATGCATGAAATCAACTACACCAAAGAAAGTTGCATTCTACTCAATCATTTGATCAAAAATCATTCTCAAGGGGCTAATTCTCTACACACTCACGCACCAATGCACATTTAAATTCTAGATTCATTACTGCTCAAAGTGAGTGTGTGATCTCTGCATTAATTCAATTCCTAGCTAGGTTCAGAAACTATTCTAGCCTATGAAAGAGTGGTTTCCATTTGGTGAGAGCAAAACATCTTTCAAAACAAAGAGTATGCTAACATTTTCACATAAGAAATGAGGGTTAATTTAAAGCATGACAAAGGGTCTTAATTGGGTGCTAGGACTAGATTAGTGCAACTATTTTTCTAACTCACACACGCAAATGACTGCAACCCCCTCATTACTGAGCAGCTTCCTTTGATTCATTCCACTTGGAATTCCTTTTTTTTTTTTTTTTTTTTTTTTTCTTTTTTTTTTTTTTTTTTTTTTTTCTTCATATATTGGGTTGCCCAGGATTTGTTTGTGTGGTATTGCAGCAAAACACAAAGCACTTGTGGATTTTCCACTTATTTTCAACAACACACTCTTTTTGATCTTTTTGAGATTAGACGTTATAACGTTTATATATGAGACGTTACAACGTTTGAAACACATAACACAGTACACAAACACACACGGCATACGTTATGACGTTACGGGTAGACGTTACAACGTTGCACTCACACTACACCTGCACTAACCATCCTACAGTCTTTGCACCCAGCCTTAGTACAACCTGATATACCCCCAAACTTAGCTTCTACTGCTACTCTAGGTTTTTAATCAAGTTTTACCACCACCATAGTTTACCAAAACTAGCTTCAGCATAAAATATTCCCTAGCTAACTAGATCTTTCCTTAAAACAGAGTTTGTGTGGGAGCAGCAATCAATTCTATTCATCTAAACATGCATCAGCTACTCACACATACACATTCATCACTAGATTTAGCCCAAAGAGAAATATTTTTAATGACTAACAGAGTAAGAATATAAACTGATTTTTCATTTGATTTCATGCTTGTACAAAACAGAAACAAAAACTTAGAACACTGGAATTCTCCCCCCCACACTTAGAGTTAAGCAGTGTCCTCACTGCTTAATGATAAAAAGCTTTTGTTTTTTTTTTTTTTTTTTAAATGGGAGAGGAACATTTAAGCAGGAGACACAAACAAACAAATTATCGACTATTAACTATCCAACATTGAAACAGACGTTATCACGTTGGACGCTTATTTATTTCTACGTAAATGAAAACTACAACTATTCTACTACTAAAAATAGGGCTAAATTACTTGTTTGAGTACACGACCGATGCTTCCACTCGCCTAGTGGGGATTCTTGCTTGAGCGGTTGTCTTTTTCTTTTCCTTCTTCTTTTCATTTAAACCTTGCCCGGACAAATGACGCGTGCCAACGCCTAGTGTATCTCGAGACGTTATAACGTCTACCACCTTTACTTTCTCCTTTCTTCACCTTCATTCCTACAAAACAAAATTAAAAGACACACAAAAAGTGTTGGTTAATCAAAAATCATTGGGTTGCCTCCCAAGAGCGCTTGCTTTAAGAGTCTTCACCGGACTTGGAATTCAAAACCCAAGTTAGGGTGGATAATAGGACAAGAAGAAGACATCATCCTTCCGCTTTCTCTTTTGGTCGAAATCCCATGTATTTGGCATATGGAAGCAAGTGTTCCCATGCATCAACCAATAAACATTTGGGGTAGGAATTCTCCTCACTTGAAAAAATTGAAGTTCATTTTATGGGGATTATTTTCTTCAATTACCAAAGGTTGAATCTCAATTGTCACATGACTCTTTTCATACCTCAACCTTGGATTTTCTTCCTTGTCTTTTTTTTTGAATTTTTCTTTTCTACAACTACACAATATTTTTGTTTTTCTTCCACTATTTCCAAATGACCACATTCACGTTCATATTCTACACTTTCTTTTTCTTCCTCTTGCTCAACCACATCTTCAATACAACTCTCTTCTTTTAGATGCTCCATAATCGTCTTAATGTGAGCCTCTACATTCTTACATGAAGCTTCAAAGTTGTCACGATGCACCTTCATATATTCAATGGAATGAGTTAAGAGTTCTTTGAATTGAGTTGTTCTCATATAATCCTACTGTTTGAGCTTGAGAATATGAATCTTGCTCATACATAACATTTCCCATTCCATAATCCATATATTTTGGGGATCATGGGCATGGAATTTTCCTCATAAATGACCCCTTTCATATTCACTCTCATGGAAATCATAATTGAAATATTGTTGTTGAGCATTCAATTCTTGCATAGAGTAAGAACTCCAATGGTCCATGGCATAAAGTGGAATATATATATATATATATATATATATATATATATATATATATATATATATATATATATATATATATATATATATATATATTTTTCAAATCACTCAACACAAACAATAATAATAATAACAACAATTAAAACACACTACGGACATAAAGCACAATGCAAATTCACTCCCTAGTTCGGTTGAACTAGAGCTTGAATGGAACTAAGCATACTGTTGTAGCGTCTACTGTTCAAACACGAAACAACAAACAACACAAGTAAAATTCTTTCAACTTGTGTTTTAATACTTTTGAACAATAAAAGTTACTACAATCCCTAACAGCGGCGCAAAAACTTGTTTTTTGCGTGTAAAATAGTGTGGTATTCGCAAATTTAGTGCAAGTATACACGTCGTGTACAAGTAATAGAGTGGATATAAGTAAGAGATCGTTCCCACGAGGATTGATTGTACTTTCAAAGTTCAAGTCTTAAAACACAAGTGAAACAAGTAACAAATCGGCACTAAAAGTTGGTGTTAAAACTAGGAACATAAATAAAACAAGTAAATAAGATAGTGGTTGTGAATATGGATGAGAATGAGTTGGGTTGTTGCATGCAAGTAATTCCTCTCTAGTCGGGACGTTATAACGTTTACACGTTATTACGCACAAATGCTATTCAGATAGACGTGGCCACGTTTGAACGTCATTTGCAAAAAGAGCTATGCTTTTCAAAGACAAAACGCCGAGTTTCAAGTATAAGAGGTCCTATGTCTAGGTTCTAAATAGGCCCACTCTCGTATTTTAAGCACCCACTGGCAATGTTCTATGAACTATTTATCCTTTCTATGTCTAGACTTAGATAAAAATGCCTAAATGTCTTTAGTGCACCTTTTCGCTCATATAAATCTTTGAGTTCTTTTCATAGACCATGTCCGTACTATGAATCTACCTATTTTAAGTGATCAGTCTCAAAACAAGTTTGGAAATATTATCATGCAAAGATTTAAAACATGTAAGCGTCAATACTTCATAACATTTAACTAGAAATTCATTACATGCAAAACAACAACCCAACTACAAAATGTTTAGCTCATCTTTGAGCATCTCTACAAAAAGATAAGAAGTTAAAATACCATACATAATCGAAAAGAAACCGAGTGCAAAAGATACACCTAAGTAACTTTCCGCATGCGATCTGTAGAGACGTTACAACGTCCGAGCTTCACTGATGAGTGGTTATGATGGAAATGGAGTTGAGTAGAGTTCAAAACCGAGTTCGTGTCCGAAACCGTTTTGAGAACTCTTTCTCGAACAATGGAGGAAGGTAGATGATGGAGGTGTGGGTGGTATGATGCGGGTGTGTGTATGTATATCTAGAGAGAGACAAGTCTTCAATTAAATAGCCAAATGGGTCACATGTTGCTGATGTCATTTGCCCACCTACCAAGCCTGTCGCGCATACGAATCGACATCATGCGAGTGCTACAAAGATCGTCGTCATCCTTGTCAAAGACATGGGAATAGAAGATCTTTCGACTTTCGAATCTTTAACCATCATTGCTAGTGCGCCATAATCGAGATATTTCACTCTTGCTCTCTCTGCTGCCTTGCTCGGGCGGCGTGGTGAGGACGTTGCGACGTTCGGCTCTAAATTTCCCTGCACAAGCACAAAAAGCATCAAAATGCTCACAAAGGCACCAATTGGTGCCAAAATGCTGAGAACTCGTAATTTAGCCCCTAGCTAACTAAGAAACAATAAACTAATGAGAAAACTAATAGAATCAACCTACAATTGCTAGAGAACTTGCATGATTTATCTTTGAATAAGTATAAATAACTCATATAAATATGAGTTATCGGTGAGCGACGGAGGACCTAGGTGAAATGACGGAGGTGGATGGAGGTGAAAAGAGAGAGAGAGAGAGAGAGAAAGAGAAGTGAGAGTGAGGAGAGTGCGGTGGAGGTTGAGGAGGCGGAGGTGAGGAGAGTGAAAGGTGGAGAGTGGCGTGAGAGAAGTCGGAGAGGAGGCGGAGGAGAACGCATAAAGGCCTGGAGAGGTGGAGAGTGAAAGGAAGGTGGAGAGTGAAAGGAAGAGACGTTCTATTTTAGTGGACCAGGGCTCTTTTATCTTGATCAATGGGTTGCCACGGATTTGCCACGGCATCTCCGTGGCAAATGTCCTAATCTTTCACATGTCCGTGGCAAACCCGTGGCAAACACCAATGGAAATTTCGCGCCTCTATTTTTACTCATTCCGTCGCAAATCTGTGGCAAATTACTGACGGAATAAGCTCCGTGGCAAATGCTGGTGGCTAAATCAAGCTTTTCTTGTAGTGAGACATATTGCCAACGAGATCAAATTTGAGTCGCAAACATGTGGATATTGAAGATACTCGCCCTTGGTGTGCTCTAGCTCCCGAATCATCATTGTACCTCTTTATCTATTGTCCCAAAGCTCAAGCTTGCTGGAACAAGTTAGCTTATTGGATGATATTTTGGCAAAAGCTGTAGTTTTGCATTTTTTCTTTCTATTTTGAGTACTTTACAGGATTGTAATCGTGAAGCTTGGTGCACGACTACTCTTTGGAGTATGTGGCAAAGCGGTAATAAGGGTGTGGATGCTACCTCCATTGTGTGGGCTGGAAATCGACTGCTAAATGAATGGAAGGAGACTCACATTTCTTTTGTTGTTGTTGCAAGTCTACCTTCGATTGCTAGCGTCGCTGCTTCTTAGACCAGACCGTTGGCAGGTTTTGTAAAATGCAATGTTGACGCCTCTTTCTCTTTGGTGGCAAATAGAGTTGGTATTGATGTGTGTCTCTGGGATGAGTATGGTAATTTCCTCAAGGCTAAGACTCTCAACTATTCTCCTATTGTGGATGTCCCCTTAGGCGAAGCAATGTGCCTTCACTTTGCTATTAATTGGATTCGAGAGTTGGGCTTCAAAGACGTCACTTTTGAGCTAGATGCTAAATTTGTTGCTGATGCATTTAACTCCAAGCGGGATACAATTTTGGAATTTGGCTCTCTTATTAGATCGTGTGGAAGCCTCTTTTTTTTTTTAAAAAAAAATTTAAACTCTCGTGTTGAGTTTGTTAGGAGGAATGCTAACAAAGTTGTTCATACCTTAGCAGAGACGACCTTATTGTCAGCTAGTCCTCAAGAGTACTTAATTATTCCTCAAGGTAATATATGTAGTCATTGACACACCAGCATCCTCTTGCGCCCACTACAAAAGAAGATCCCCTTCTTCACCTCTATATGAGCTAGAGAATCCATTTTAATTCACATACCTTTCAGCTAGCTTACAAAACCAAAGGAGTTCCACTAGTTGGCAGGAGCAAATATTCACATATTGGGGGTTCACAGAATAATAAGTGCCTTTTTTTGGGTAAAGAATATAATAAGTGCCTTAGCCATATTCCCCAAGCCCAGATTCCCCAAGCCCAGGAATTTAGAAAGTAAAAGTGAAATTCTTGATTGAGTACTATGGCTTATCGTGTCTCTTAAATAATTTAAAATTATTAGTAGAATTTAATATGTTTTAAAAATATTATTTCTAGCTATTTAGTATGTGTAAAGGCATAATTTCTTGTAAGTGCATTTTCATCATTTTTAGACATGTCAAATAATGACGTGGGTGTGTGCGTGTGCTTGAAACTAGAAAGTGGTAAGGTCCTTTTTATTTTATTTGTATTTATAATCAAAGTTTTATTTTTGATGTCCGTATTTTTTGTTGCTTTCTTCAATCTTCATTTACTCTTTTTGTTATATGGTTTGATGGACCAAACGAACGACACCGTCAAAGTTTAGAATCGATGTTAGATAAGAATAACAACAACAAAAAGTTGTCCAAAACGGGACCAAAATCGTAACTTGCAATATGAGCACATCATATGCTTCCTCTTCGCTCTTCTTTGCTTCATCGTAACGTTATTCAGTCTATAGAGGAGGTGGCCTGTGTTTTTTGTCAAAATGATTTTAAAGATTTGGACCATCTTTTCGTGGGGTGTGATTTGGCTAGGATGGTGTGGAAAAAGGTGGAGTTATGGCTTGGTGTGGATCATATCGTTGAGGAGTCTTTGATGGAGCATTTCAATTCATTCGCAAAAGTGTTTATCGGCAAGAAATCTAAGAAGATTAGACACCTTATTTTACTTTTGGCTCGTGTTGGAGTATTTGGTTGACTAGAAATAATCTTATTTTCAAGGGGGAAGAACTGGAGTTAGACTCGATTGTTTATCATATTAAAACTATGTCTTGGTCGTGGTTTATTTATGGGGTGGGGTGTCATTCCGGTTATGTTTTGGATTCTTGGTGGAATAACGCTTACCATTGTATTAATCATTTTGTTGGGTAGTAGGGAGAGAAACAATGGGTTAGGCTTTCCCATCTTGTAGTGCACTCACAGAAAGACTTCTTTTTCCTTCCCGAGTCTTTTCCCAATGGGTTTGGCTCAGGAGGAGGTTTGAAGAAGTCCTCCCCTTCTTTTTTTCTCTCATTGTAAGGGATGGGCACTCATTGTGCTCCTTTCAATGAAATTGCTTATCGATAAAAAAAATATGTTGGGTTCCCTCAGAGAAATTAAGTTTTCTAGTCCGGTGAGGAAATTATTCTCACATTTTCAACACCTTTAAAATTATTTATCTCATTCTTCCACATATAAAATGCAGTCTACTCCTTAAATGGATTTTCGATACCTCGAAGGATTAGTCTCGTGGAAGATACATTGGTTTATATACCAAATAAAAAATGCAGTCTATCCAAATAAATAAAATATTAAATTTAAGCATTTTACAATGCATTGGAATTTCACTTAGTTTACCATTCAATTTTTGAATTGATTCTAGGCATGGCAACAGGGCGGGTCGGGGGCGGGTTTTGCATCCCCCGTCCCCGCCCCTACCTCTAGCGGGGTTGGGTTTTATATCCCCCATCCTCATCTCAAGTGGCCTGCAGAGTCAAGTTTAAATCACTAACTTATGCAAAAATAAAAAAATTATATTTACTAAAATTAATTTAATAAAATAATAGCTATTATACAATGATAAAATAAAGTTAAAAATATTAAAATAGACTTTTCTTTTCAAAATAGATCAAAACTTAAAATAAATAAAATTATGAAACAAAATCAATGAATATATTTTTGCATAAAATAAAATGAAATAAATAGTTAATGTGTTGTTGAACGGGTTTTTAAAGGCGGGGTCGGGGTGGGATCGACATCCCGGACCCGCCCCGCCCCCGAAAGCGGGTGATTCCCCGTCAAACTCGAGTCGGTCGGTGTAGGCACCATGGTTCGAGGTTTTGTTGCCATGCCTAATTGATTCCCAACATTATTTCCTCTTAATCACCAAAAAAGAACATTACTTCTTCACCCTTGGATCTCTCTATTTAAGCTCCTCCGTTTCTACACATTAGACCAAACCATAACCATGGCTACTCACACTCACCATTATTATCTACTATTCTCCTCCATCACAATCCTTCACCTCGCTTCAACATTGTCTCAATCCCATAATTACATCATTCACATGAACTTATCAGCCATGCCCAAAGCCTTCTCTAGCCAACATTTTTGGTACATGGCCACCCTTTCCTCTCTACTTGATACTTCTTCTACCCAACTTCAAACAAACAAGCCCACCCATTTTTCTTCAAAGCTTACTTATACCTACACCAATGTCATGAATGGTTTCAGTGCAAAATTATCTCCTGCTGAACTTGAAGCTTTGAAAACTTCCCCCGGCTATATTTCATCCATTAGAGATTTACCTATCAAACCAGACACTACACATTCTCCTCACTTCATAGGCCTCAATCCTATTTCAGGAGCATGGCCTAGAACACAATTTGGTAAAAATGTTATCATTGGTTTAATAGACACTGGAATTTGGCCAGAAAGTGAGAGCTTCAAAGACGATGAGATGCCTGAAATCCCTTCAAGATGGAAAGGCCAATGTGAAAGTGGTACTCAGTTTGATTCTTCCTTGTGCAACAAGAAACTCATTGGAGCTCGATTCTTTAACAAAGGATTACTGGCGAGTGATCCTGAAATAACAATAGCAATGAACTCCACACGTGACATAGACGGTCACGGCACTCACACGTCAACTACTGCTGCTGGGAGCAAAGTTGAGAATGCTTCTTATTTTGGCTATGCTTTTGGATCAGCAATAGGCATGGCTCCAAAGGCACACGTATCCATGTACAAGGCTTTGTGGAAAGAAGGAGCTTTTGCTTCTGACACAATAGCAGCAATTGATAGTGCAATAGAAGATGGTGTAGATGTTCTTTCATTATCATTGGGTTTTGATAATGCACCTTTGTATGAAGATCCTATTGCTATAGCCACATTTGCTGCAATGGAGAAAGGTGTTTTTGTGTCTACATCCGCAGGGAACAGTGGACCACTCCTTGAAACTCTGCATAATGGAACACCATGGGTCATTACTGTGGCTGCTGGCACATTGGATCGTGAATTTCAAGGGTCTTTAACACTTGGTGATGGAACCACACTCACTGGCTTGTCAGTCTACCCAGGAAACTTTTCTTCAGACAAGGCAATTCCAATGGTTTTCATGAACTCATGCGATAATTTGAAAGAACTTATTAAAGTGAGAAACAACATTGTGGTGTGTGAAGATAAGTATACTAATGGAACACTTATTGGATCTCAAGTTGATAACTTGGAGAGAGCAAAAGTTGTTGCTGGTGTTTTCATATCAAACAGTTCTGAAATAACATATTTCATTCAGACTAAATTTGCTTCTATCTTTGTGAATCCGGTAAATGGAGAAGGAGAGGTTGTAAAGAATTACATCAACAAGTTCAACTCTAATTCAAAAGCAAGCATGAAATTTAATATCACTGTAGTAAATACAAAACCAGCACCAAGTGTGGATAGTTATAGCTCAAGAGGACCATCACATAGTTGTCCATTTGTATTGAAACCAGACATCACGGGTCCAGGTACAATGATCTTAGCTTCATGGCCTAAAATAGTTCCAGCAGCAGAGTTGCCACTTCAGAATCTGTTCAGCAACTTCAACTTGTTAAGTGGGACATCAATGTCTTGTCCACACATTGCAGGTGTAGCAGCACTTATAAAAGAAGTAAACCCTGGTTGGAGCCCTGCAGCTATTCGATCAGCTATGATGACAACATCTGATATCTTAGACAACACAAATGAACTCATCAAAGACATTGGCGATTCTTACAAACCTGCTTCTCCTCTAGCCTTGGGAGCTGGTCATATTAACCCCAATAATGCCCTTGATCCTGGTCTTGTTTATGATGTAGGGACACAAGAGTATGTGAATCTTCTCTGTGCACTTAACTTTACACAGAAGAACATCACGGCCATCACTAGATCATCTTCTAACAACTGCTCTAACCCTTCCCTCGACCTTAACTACCCTTCTTTTATTGCCTTTTTCAACGTTAAAGTGGATGATGATGATGAGTCAAAGGCAACACAAGAATTTCAGAGAACAGTGACCAATGTTGGGGAGGGGCCGAGTATCTACGTAGCTAGCATTACACCTATTGAAGGTTTCAATGTTAGTGTCATCCCCAATAAGCTGGTGTTTAAGGAGAAAAATGAGAAGCTAAGGTACAAGTTGAGAATAGAAGGTCCAAGAATGATGGAAGAGAAAGTAGCAGCTTTTGGGTATCTTATTTGGACAGACTCCAAACACTCTGTTGGGAGCCCAATTGTTGTGACCAGCCTCAACTCAGACTTGGTGCCTCCATAGAGGCATAGAGCTATAAAATGTACTCCTCTCTCTGTACTCCCGAGGATATCCATGTTTTTGATACATCATTTTTCAGCTTTCCCATTAATAAGGTAGTCATGCCAAGATTGGTAGAGCTAATTTTTTCCACCAAATTCAGTACAAAAAAATGACTAATGAATTGTTTGGTTTTGGAGAAATATGGAAGAGAGGGGTAGTATCAGGGTTGTCCCAAACACTCTAGAGGTTCTATTCAAATCTTAAATATTAGGCCCCTATTTTCATAAACTCGGCCTCTAGGCTCCTATTTTCATTAAATTGGGTCTTTCATTTGCAGAGTTGTACATAATTTATTGTGGGGGCTAAAATCATCAACACATATATCCAATAATCAAATATAAAAAGAAGTAAACATAAATTAAAAAAAATACTAACTATAAACAAAAGGCAAAATATCTCCCGAGGTCCCTTAACTTATTTTTAGATAACGAATAGGTCCTTTAACTTTTTTCTGTAACGATTAGGTCGCTTAAGTTTTGAAAACGTTTCGTCGTTGCTCTTTTTTGATATTTTCCATTAAACTCTGTTACAAAAATGATGATATGGCATTTAAATGCCTTTGTGTCAGTTTTTTTTTTTTTTATCAACATTTTTGTGTCAGTTTTTTTATCCTTTTTTTAGTTGCTGATCCATTATTCTTTATTTAGGGCCTTGTTTTTTTTTTTGGTCCAAATTAGGGCCTTGTTAGATTTTGCTATTTTTTATCTTTTTTTTAGTTGATGATTCATTATTTTTTTGGGCCTTGACAGTTTTTGCTATTTGCACCCCTGCAAATTTGTAAAAACACCTCCATCAGAATATTTTCAATAAAAATAAAAATTGGTAAAAGTCAACAACCTTCTCTATTAGCTAGAGTATAAATGGAAAAGCACGGTCTTGGTGAGCGATGTTGCAGGTGAACCATTTTACAGCGCCTATTAATGAAAGCGTCGTTAAAGTTGAATAATTTAATAGCATAAATTAAAGGCTAAACTACTGTTTTGGTCCTTTATCTTTGGCCTTAATTTCATTTTGGTCCTTTATCTTTTTTTTTTCTCGTTTTGGTCCCTCATGTTTCATTTTTGTGTCAATTTGGTCGCTTTTTGTAATTTTCCATCCATCATTTAACGACGACACGCCGACAGTTAATCTGGCGACGCGTGGCGCCCATCGATCGATATGTAATCATTAAATGACTTTACCAAATGGAGACCAAATTGAAACAAAAAGAAACATAATGACCAAATTAAACAAACACAAAACATCAATAACTCTCTATCTTCTTCCTCCTTCTTCATCTTCTTCTTTTCCGGCAGCCACCACTACCTCCGGCGAGCCACCACCACCTTCTCCTCCACCACCACAACACCAAAACTGAACCCTAAATCCTAAATCCTGAACTAAATCCCTAAATCCTAAATCTCAATACCAATCTTAAATCACAATTTCCACTCTTTCAAACCTTCTGCAGAAAAGCTTCTCTGCATTCTTAAGCCAAAAAAAATCCAGATTTGAAATTAATTTCAGAAAGTATACATCAAAGTTCTCAAACAGTACAACTCAACCAAAGCTGGTAAATGACGAACCTTTAGAGCCACTATAGATAGGGTCAGCATACATTGCGCCCGGCCTTTTCACAGCTTCCATGGTTTTGATCTATTGAAGTAAACACAATCACTGTCACGGATAATGAATGGTTTGAAATCCTTTGTTATTTAAACAGCAAATGGTGAATCTACAATATGGTTTTAAATCCTTTTTAATGAAGTAAAAGGTTTAATTGAATGATACTAGAAAAAACATAACAAGGTCATATTTCAAGCTTACTGCAAGGCGAGTGCAATCAATAACAGCAGTCAAATTCACATTAACAGTGTGTGGAGGAGAGGGTGGTGGTGTTGTGGTGGTGGAGGAGAGGGTGGTGTTGCTCGCCGGAGGTGGTGGTGGCTCGCCGGAGGTAGTGTTGGAGGAGAGGGTGGTGGTGGTTGCCGGAGGTAGTGGTGGTTGTCGGAAAGAAGAAGATGAAGAAGGAGGAAGAAGATGGAGAGTGATTGATGTTTTGTGTTTGTTTCAATTTGGTCCCCTATGTTTCTTTTTGTTTCAATTTTGATCATTCAATTGGCCATGTCATTTAATGATTACATTACGTTAGATGACGCCACGTCAGATTAATCGCCAGGCGTGGCGTCGTTAAATGATGGATGAAAAATTACAAAAAGGACCAAATTGAAATAAAAATGAAACATGAGGACCAAAACGAGAAAAAAAAAGATAGCGACCAAAATGAAATGGCGCCAAAGATAAAGGACCAAAACAAAGAATTAAATTTAAATTAAAAGAAGTGCTGTTAATGACGTGCAATCTACTACAGCACTAGCATTAATAAAGCGCTGTAAAATACCCATTTTGGCGTAGTGCCTGTTTCCACCATTGTTGGTGAGAGTTGTTGATACTCTATTGTTCCATAGGGCTTTTTTGAAGACACTGTGTACCCATTGTTTTACACAGTAGAAGGTTTTTCTCGAGAGAAAGGAGTTTTTGACGTTAAAATTGGTATCTTAATTATTTTATCATGGAAAGTGCATTTTCCGTTGTTCTATTTATTTGCACAGGTGAGGAAAAAAACATTTGAGTCATAGAGATTGTAATTATCTACGGTTTTCCCAACATAAATACTGTTTATACTTTATAGATCTTGGGAAATTGATCATTTCCTTATAATCCAATTTTGTGAAAAATCGTTTTGGTTTCCAAAATTGCGGGTGATTGTTGTTGATATAAGAGAAATGAAAATATTACCTATTTGTTGACTCTAAAGCTAAATATGTGATAAAAGGTGGTGATGGAAAAATTTTAGTGATCGAATTAGACACAAATTTTACATTTTTTGTCATTGATTTTCTCTCCCAAATTTCACTTACTTTGATAGTGAGACAACTTGTTTAATTATAGTTATCAGTTGTCCCGAAGGTCCGACACTATAGCAACATCGACTTTGTTAGGCTGAACATTTTCGAAGGTTACAAAAGTTCGAACTTAAGATATTTGTTTTGCATGTATGAGTTTACAAATAGTGTTTGTCATTCTATCTACAAACAAAAAATGCATCAGTGTAATTTTTATAACAATTTTCTTATTTAGTATTTTTTTTTTTAAAATGAGCAAAAGATTTTTTTTGAGATTTAAGACACTTTGGTAGAATGTGTGCCAAGGTCAAATTGAAAGTACATCAAATTGGTTTCGTGTTGTAATCCAACACTATAGCATCAAATTGGAATAGATTGTACCTCCTAACAGCTAGACACCCGTCTCATGTGATCAACATGGAATTATAAATTCCTGCCAACATCGCCAAGCAATATTATGAAAGATACCAATGTTAGTTTTTTTTTTCATGAAACAATGCCAATGTTATTTTAACTAGCGATAAACCTGTGCATACGCACGAATAACATCGTATTCTTTGTATAAATATACTCGGATAAAATTCAATTACAACACATATTTTGAAGTTGATAAGAAATGAAGTTTAATAACTTTAAAATATTTTCTTCAATTGAAATTTTTTATCGTTAGGTAATTATCAATCATCTAAAAATAATGTAGCTCCAATTACGAAATACATTTTATCAGTAATAAAATTATACCAACATGTAACATTTTCCCGTTGTAACTGAAAAACATAATATAAAATAATTAGTCAAACAATGTGTATTGTTTACCCGTTAACGTGTAATGTTTTCCCGTAAGAAATCAAAAGTAATGAAATTATACAAACCACGTGTAATGTTCACCCGTTAACACACAAAAGAATATTAGATAAAAAATTATAAAAATTTAAATATTCATTTATAAAAATAAAGATGTTTTCTCGTCTAATATTTTATCAAAATTAAATAGAAGAAAAAATAGAGATATTTAATATTGTGTGTTTTGATTAAAAGATTTAAAAAAAGTTTAAAAAAATAGAAATGTGATGTGTGTGAGAGAGAGAGAGAAAATAGAGGGGAGAGAGATAGAGAGAAAAATGAGAAAGATAAGAGTGAGAGAGGAAAGAGAAAATTGAGTTTTAAATGTGATACTCCCTCCGTATCAAAATAATAGTCGTTTAAGGTTTTGCCACAGAGATTAAGAAAAACAATAAATTGACAAAATAATATGGTTGTTTTACTATATTATCCCCATCAATTAATAAATGCATGTTGGTGATGTCTTTGTTTAGTGAAAAGTTACAACAATTAATCAGGGTAAAATTGAAAAGATTTAATAAATGATGCATTGGATTGACAAAACGACAATTAATTTGAAATTTTTTACTTTGCCTAAAAATACTATTATTTTGATACGGATGGAGTAATACTCAACAACCATTAATTGGCATGTTCGCGTCAAAAAAATTAATTGGCATGTTAATTAAGACTTTGTTTGGGGTGATTTTCTGTTTTGAGTTTTAAAAACCAAAATCAGAATATAGTTTAGAGTTAAGAAACCAAAATATTAAAGATGGCATTGTTGGTTTTAAGTATCTCAAATTTTAATTTTAATTTTTTTGGTTGTCGTGTTATTGGTGCGCAGTATCCATCGACTTTATCGGTGACTAATTTACACCAGTGAACTCAGTTGGCCAGGTGTATACCCAACTTTCCGGCCTATGTGGATCTTAGAGCTCAACAGAGTTTTTGTCACGCCTAAGATTCAATTCGAACTTGAGACTTTGAAGTAGGATCTGAGTCCAGTTATCGCTCAGACCAACCTTTGTTCCTAATTTTTTATTTTAATAATTAGGTTTAATAAATAAAAATTTATTTTTATTTTAATGTTTAATTTTGTTTAATATGCCGTGTTTAAAATGGGCCTTTGGAAAAAGTGACATGAGAGTCCAGTGAAATTCAAACCATTTATTAAGGCTCTGTTTGGCAAAGCCGATCCGCTAACTTATAGCGGATCCGCTAGTTGTAGGTGTTTGGCAATATCAGCTTTTAGCGTTTTTCCAGTAGCTTATAGCACTTTTTGAAACGCTAGAAGTAGCGTTTGAGCTTATAACTTATAGCGTTTCTTTTTTTTTTCTCTCTATTTTACCCTTACTACTTTAATTAAATTACTCATTTATCCACCATTAAATGAATTTCTCTCTCCTTTTTAGACATTAATTACTTATGTCTATTTACGTAATTTTATATTTATAAGCTATTTCAACCGCTAGTTTTACCAAACACTTTTAATTCAATCCGCTATAAGTTAGCTTATCCGTTATCCACAACTTTTTGCCAAACAGAGCCTAAAGAGAGAGAGAGAAAAAGTGGGTTTACACTACAATAAATAAGATAGAAGAGCTTTAATGGTGAAATTTATATCACTTTATTTCCTCAAAGTTTTTTCCCACTTGAGAGTATGAGTATCCATTCCCCACCAACTGTGCTCCAAGCCACCACTGCTCCTTTTATTTTTTGTTTCATCAATCAATATCCTCATGCCCTGTAATTAAACTTACCTAGCTAGTCCTGAGCATATCTTATGCTGAAGTCCTTTTCCTTCTTTTAAGAAAATCAATTAGTCAGCTGAAAAAACCCAACCATAGGCATAAAATTCATATTTTAAATGGCACGCTCATCACAGAAAATATAACTTATACAGATCTGCTAATGCACGTTTTTGTTAAGAGTCCCACATCGGATGTGATATGGCCTAAAAAAGAGTTTATAAGTGGGTGGTATCCCTCATCTTACAAGCTGGTTTTGTGGGGTTGAGTTAGGCCTTAAACCGCATTTCTAACATGGTATCAGAGTCAATCCAAGATCTGTTGGGCCACCCGCTATCGGGCCACTCAGGTCACGCTCCAGTTGTCCAGTCCTGGGCGTGAGGTGGTGTGTTAAGAGTCCCACACTTTATAAGTGGGTGACATCTCTCACCTTACAAATCGGTTTTGTGGAGTTGAGTTAGGTCTTAAACCACGTTTCTAAGAACCCTTGAATCAATCCTTGATCTTAGCCATCACTAGTCTTGCGTATAGTATCATTCCACGTTCGTTCATCAATCATTATCGTATGAATGCTAGCTATTTTCTTCAATCAAGCCACCAAGGACGACCATAAATATATATTTCTTTCACTCTATAAATAGCTACCACATTAGCTGGGATCAGCACACAGTAGGTAGCTAGGTTAGAAATCTTAACTAGCTAGCTACCCGAGACAACAATGGTATACTCTAAAAGGATTAATATGAAAGAAAAAATAATTTTTATCATCCTTTTTCTTATCTATGGAGGAGTGATTTCAACTCCTCCAGCGGATCCAATTCAGTGCACTTCAAACAATACAAACTGCACTATCACAAACTCAAATGGCATGTTCCCTGATAGAAGCATTTGCCAAGCTGGCGAGGTGAAATACCCAACCACAGAGGAAGAGTTGATATCTATAGTTGCATCAGCTTCAAAAAATAATAGAAAAATGAAAGTTGCCACACGCTTCTCTCACAGCATCCCAAAGCTGGCTTGTCCCGATGGCCAAAGTGGGTTGCTGATAAGCACTAAAAATCTCAACCATGTGTTGAAGATTGACGCGGAAGCGAGGACAATGACGGTGGAGAGTGGTGTGACACTGAGACAGATCATAAGTGAGGCTGCTAAGGCTGGTTTGGTCCTCCCATATACACCATATTGGTGGGGTTTAACCATTGGTGGCCTTATGGGTACCGGTGCTCATGGAAGTACATTGTGGGGTAAGGGAAGTGCAGTTCATGAGTATGTAATACAACTCAGAATTGTTAGCCCTGCAGGACCTGAAGATGGCTATGCAGTGGTTCGGAATCTTAACCAATCCGACCAAGATCTTAATGCAGCCAGAGTTTCTCTTGGGGTTCTTGGAGTTATTTCGCAGGTGCGTATATTCTTAATTATTCTTTCTATATATTGCTCTCAATTGATGAATAGACTTTAAATTTAGTTAAATTCTTTAATATGCGAGGTAACACTCTATAGCTATGGGTGTGCGTGGGTTGGGTTTATTTGAATTCTCATGCGTTTAAAGATACAACTCAATCAAATATTTATGATTAGAATTTGGTAAGATTAGACCTAAATTTCGATGTAACCCAAACCAACTCAACCTGACTTCAAAAGGGTGGGACTGAGTTAGGTATTTGGTCATTGCTTATCCTTTCAGAAAAAAACAACGGCAACAAGAAAATAAGAAAAATTAATCAACATCAAAATGAATGGCTTAACATTAGCGTAATGAGCTTAGAATCCAAACCAATGCTTAATATTCTTTTATACAAGTCTCATTCATCGTCAACGTAATGAGCAACGACACACATATAATTTAAGCTTTTGATTGATGTCCAAGTGTCAATTATTGTTAAGAAACTATTTGACAATTCAAAGGCAATACAAATTTTAATATTACTTTCTCTCACTACTAGAATTTTTCGTTATTTCTTGTGGAATTTCCTGCGGATTTTACTAAAAAATTCGCAGAAAACCTATTTCCTGCGGAATTTCCAGGGGATTCTGGTTCCCAGTTATTTTGTTCATGGATAATTGTTTCCTGCGAACTTTAAAATCGGCAGGAAAATTCCGTAGGAAATTCCCCAGGAGATTCCGTAGGAAATCCGCAAGTAATTCAGCAGGAACCTTTCGTAGGAAATTCCGCAGGAAATTTCCGCAAGAAATTCTCCAGGAAACTCAATAATTTTCTTTTACAATTCAGCTGCAGATTTTTGTGATTTTATTATTAATGATATATGGAATATGACAATGTGTATTAACTTTCTAAAATCCTCATTATGATATGCCCAAATTGCATAGTAGACACAAAGTCAATTCTTACAATAATACAACCATTCATTACATTTATTATTATATTGTCAAAAGAAACAGTTGTAGCTATATTATCTAATGTCAAATACAACTCAAAATTCATTAAAACTAAAAAGAAATCCTATACTAAATGATCCGAACTAACATCAAACATTGCTAACACCAAACAATCATCTTGCATTCATTGGCGTATTAGGCTAATTTGCACTCTCACATTGCCTGAAATAATTAACAAAAAATTTAGTCAGTTCAAATGTGAAAACGTGCCCATTGTCCATGGAATATTATCCCGAACTGTTAATTTTGTCATCAATGTCGGAGATGCCTTACTTTCTCTTATAAATTGAGAACTCTTTTTAGAGGAATCAAGTATGATACTTAAGAAGAATGTTATATTCAATTCTGCAAGCTGCAACAGCACCGCACACAAACACACATAACGATCACATTACCAAAACATTTTTCATTCCAAAAGTGCAAACTAATGTTACCTGATCCTCAAGCAAGTTCATCTTTTGAAGATAATCCCTTTTAAGCTTTTCAACTACATTATTAGAAGCCTAGTTGTTAATTCATAATCTGAATCAAAGAAATGGGATGAGGATCAGAGAAAATACTACAAAGATGTTAATACTTATTATATCACAAACGAAATGGCCTCAGCTGTTAGACAACATTTCTATTTTGTTTCTATCAACTTGTACAAAATGTATTACCAGTCGCCATTTCTATTTTTATAACATAGACAAACACGTTTATTTTAGTGCTTCAATGTGACAGATAGACAAAAGATATAATTTTTATCAAATCACATTTAGCACGTTTTGCAGTACCTTGAAGAACAGATAGAAATTGGGAGAAATTATGATCGCAAACATACCTTTTCAATGACTCATGCCCTAAATAAATCAATTTAGAGAAATCAGAGCAAATCTTGAGTTAAGGGAAACAAAAAAGAGTGACACACAATATCTTCAAATCAAAGTATCCAACATCCACATGCTTGTAAATCTTGAGGCCCTTCAAACCATCTATCCCATAGTGATTTGAGTAACTTTAAGTGCTATACATAGGTATCATGTTTCACTAGTTACAACTCACAAGCAATCAAATAGGGGTTATCCTTATCATATGGGGCTTAACATGTAAGGATAAGACAAAACAGAATGATTATCTACAAGTCAAAGCAATTTGATTGATATTAGAAGATTCATACAATACATGTATCTACAAATAGTTTCTATTTGAGAGGCTCCAATGCTTATTGAACTAATTGAGTAAATCACAAGATATATGTAATTCTAAACTAACAAATTACACAATTCATCGAGCACCTTGTGTGCATACTAACAAATGAAACAAGATGGTGCACGAGCAGAGAAGACAAGCACGAACCAGGACGAAGGCAAGCACCAACCTTAAAAGGTGAGATCGAGAGAGAAACGAAACTAAAATGAAATCTGAAGGTTAGAGCTCAGTCATGGATGAGATGAGAGCCATGAGCGAGATGCGAAATCGAACTGCGAAATCCAAATATAAGACACTGAGAGAGAGGCGAAAACGTTTCGAAATCGTTTCTCCAATACTTATGCCTCAAGATGAGCACGAATCAGGGTTTGAAGGTTTCCAATGTTGAAGAAGATGGTGAGCTTGAAGGTTTGAAGTGAAGGTTTGAAGGTTAGGGTTTTTTTTCCGTTTTATTTTACAAGTTGAAGTGAAGAGGTGGAAGATGGTGAGAGGGTATCGTAAATCTATTTTACGTTGTTTAACAAGTTTTATTATTTTACAAGTTAAACCTTTTTTCTTTTTTTTTGTCAAAAAAAAAACAAGTTTTTTAAAAAAAAAAAAAAAGATTTAATTTTTTTTTTTAAAAAAAATAATTTTTTTCCTATTTTTAAAAGTTGTTACACTGTTGAACCTTCTAATTTCAGTGAAGAAGCTCTAGTTCAATGGTTAAAAGTATTGTCATTTCACGGAAGGTCGCAGGTTCGAATGCTAGTGGAAGCGTTTTCAGTGTTTTATAACATTTTATTTTCTTAGAAAAGAAATTTCCTGCGAACTATAGTTCTTAGGAAAATCCGCAGGAAAATAAAAATTACCTGCGAATTTACCTGCCAACTCAAATGCTCAGCAAAGATTCTCTATATTTAGAAATTGGCAGGAAAATTCTCAGAAATTACCTGCGGAAAATTTCGCAGGAAATTCCGCAAGTAATACCGAGATTTCTAGTAGTGTCTTTTTTATAAACAGTTGCATAATTTCTCCTGTAGTGGTTCTAGGCTTTTACTTGAAATATGTAATGTTATTGTATATTTTATGGATTGGATTGAGTTTAGTGAGACTGAGTGGTTAAGTTTTAGACCAAACACCCAACTCATATACTATGGGTTTGTATATTTTAAAACCAACTCAATTCATTACATGAATCAACCCGGATTTTGTGGATTGAATTAGGTTGAGTTGTAAATTGAGTTAGATTAAAGTGTATGGCGGTGTCCGGCCTTACTTGTAGCTACTCGATTATGAGTAAAAAAACAAAAAAATAGTTGTCCAAAATATAATTTAGTTGCTTTTATTTACAAAAATGCTATTTTGACAAAAAAAAATTCTACAAATCGACAAGTCACCAACCTACAACACCAATTAACCAAGTTTTTTAGACGATTAGCCAACCTCGCTTTTTCACGCTTTTCGAGGCGTGGATTAAAAACTTGGTTAATTGACCGCATTTGGTTAATCGTCTAAAAAACTTGGTTAATTGGTGTTGTAGGTTGGTGACTTGTCGATTTGTAGAAATTTTTTTTGTCAAAATAGCATTGTTGTTTATTTATGTTGAGCCTAAAGAGAGTATAACTTTTTAACTTGGGAGAGAGGATCTTTGCAAGTTATAAGAATAGTTGAACGAATGTTTTAAGGAATTTGTCTTACAATAATCCCAACCAATTAATATATGTGATTATAAAATAAATCCGACCTAGTTGCGTCCACTTTTTACATGTCAAGTTTCTCTTGAATTGATGATATAAAAATAGTTTGTCTTCTACAATAACCTTTTTTGACCAATTTTATACAATAACTTCTCGAGATCTCCAAACAATTTAATAAGATTATACACTCCAGGGGAAAACGTTAGTGGGTATCCTACAATACACGAGACAAATTGGGTAGGAAAACAATGAGATAACACACATATTGAAATTATAATTATGCTTGTGGGTGTCGTATCAGTATCAAACTCACATATCACATTAAATATGATAAAGAGTTTGAAAATATCACATTGAATATGATAGAGTTTGAAAAATAGTTATAAGTGAGAGGTATTTCCTTCTACAAACTCAATTCAAATTATAATATAATATCAAAGCATATCCAAGTTTCATTGGGCCACATGCTATAGGATCACTCGAACCACGTTCCAGTTGTCTCTTTTTGGGCGTGCATGGACGATGCATAAATATTATTGATCGTTAGATTAAAACTTTCACGTGATCTGACTATGGTTTGTGGTAGAGCTAGCCTACATTAATTGGAGGCAGAAAATTTCTTTTAACACATAAAGCAACGCTCGTGGAATTCCACGTACGAAAACTGGTCTACACACTATATAGCAATGCTCAAGAATATATTGCCTTGTTATTATCACTCAATTTTTCTCGCATATTATACAAGACCCGCTAGGGTTTCCATTAGTTTGACACCTCATAAGATAATTTTTATTGGATATTCATGAAAAATTATACATGTTTTAATTATAAACGTATGATTGCTGGGGAAAAAAGATTGTAAATAAAATTGGTATAATTTGAATGTATGGGTTGGTACGCAACATGATGTTTGTCTGTTTTTTTATAGGTTACTCTGAAATTGGAACCCCTCTTCAAGCGATCATTGAGATATTTGACAAAAGATGATTCTGATTTAGGAGAAGAATTGATTACTTTTGGGAGAAAGCATGAATTTGCAGATGTATCATGGTATCCAAGTCAGCAGAAGGCTGTGTATAGAATCGACGACCGTGTCTCCCTAAATTCATCCGGCAATGGCTTATATGATTTCACCGGTTTTCGCCCCACACTATCTGCTGCATTAACGGTTGTCAGAGTTACAGGTCTGCTTCAATCCTTTTTCTTAATATAATAAATTGATTAAAAGTAGAATCACTCAACAAATTAAATACTATTGCTAATTACAGAGGATATTCAAGAAGCCACACGCGATGCTAATGGGAAACGCATTGGTGCAAGGTTGATCACTTCAACACTAGCGGGCACCGGTTATGGATTGACTGACAAGGGTAATCTTTTATATATATTTATTTAAGAAAACGGAATAAATCATAGTATTAATTAATTTCCTCATATATAGGACTCTTTCTCGGTTACCCTGTCGTTGGATTCAGCAACCGCATGCAGTCATCAGGGACATGTCTCGATAGTTTGAATGACCAAATGATCACAGCATGTCCATGGGACTCCAGAATAGTTCGAAGATGTGGTTGAAGAGATAGAACAAATTGGATTGTTCAAATATGGAGGGTTGCCCCACTGGGGAAAAAACAGAAACTTGGGATTTGTGGGAGCTATCAACAAATATAATAATGCAGATAAGTTTTTGAAGGTTAAAGAGGAGTACGACCCAAGAGGTCTTTTCTCTAGTGAGTGGACAGATCAGGTGCTTGGTCTTAAAGAAGGGGTGACAATACTGAAAGATGGGTGTGCATTGGAAGGATTGTGTATATGTTCAGAAGATAGTCACTGTGCACCGAAAGAGGGCTACTTCTGCAGACCAGGAAGAATATTTAAGGAAGCAAGGGTTTGCAGACGTGATGTTAAGAAAATTAAAGGAGAAAATCTTGATACCAAGGATGAGCTGTGATGGAATGGAATCGTGAAGGACCTTCCGCTGCCCAACTTCTTATATATGCACGTTTTTTATCTCATAGGAGAAATTCTTCTATTTTTTCACAATAATAATAATAATACCTTTGATAAAGGGAATGGGTTTTCTTTTGGAGATAAGGTTGTTTAGTACTGTCACGTCATTATATAATTATTATCGTACCATTTAGAGATAACATACATGTTGTTTGTTCTCCCATGCTTTAGTGATACTTCCATTCTTTCTTATCTAACTAAAAAATTCTAAGATTTCCTTTGAGCAGCTCACCAAATATTTTTTGAACATGATAATACTCAACAACCATTAATTGGCCGGCATGCTGATTAACGTCCCCTTTTGGGTTTGCTGGTTTTTCTTTATCTTTTTTTTTAATAAACAACATGTTTAGGGACATAAATGGTGCATCAACCCATTACATAGGGAGAATTTGGGGCTTAGTTAATACCTACCGAAGTCAAAATCCAGTGAAAAAAAGACTCCGACAGTACCCCAAAAACTACTACATGAGTACTATTTTCTGATTACATAAATTGACATTTGATTCCCCTACATATTACGGAACAGAACATTTGGTTTTTTTTTCGCACCCCCTCCTTGTGTATCCCACCCCCATAATTACCCAAACAGACGAAAATACCCTTAAAAACTTACCAAAATCAGATTTCACAAATCAGATTTCATAATTCCGAAAAAAGTAAGTAAATACGGAGAGAGATTTTCGGAATTACCTCAGAAGTCAGGTTTCCGAAAATTACAATTTTTTTTCAATTATTAATATTTTTTATTTACATTATTTTTTTTAACAGTGGCGAGTAGAGCGACTGCACACGGTGTAAGCGAAAGCAGAGTCTTCCGAGCAAAGACCATGGCCGACGACAACATCTTTGGGAGGCAAAGCGAGAGTGATACTCCTTCTCCGGACACCCTACAGAGGCTCAGAGCTGTTGGACATGCTTCTGGGCGTCAGAGGCGCCAGAGAGCCCGCGCCAGAGTGATAGAGATGGTTGAGCTCGAGCCTCGGCTCCTCGGATGAGTATGGCGACCCTACCGTGACCACCCAGTTATGAGTACAATATGCGGCACCAACAGAGCACCCAGAGTCAGATCATGACATTCCCGCTCACGGTTGCTAATGTGCTTGGGAGGAGCAGGAGGATGAGGGTCAACATCAGGAGGAGGAGGTTCAGCAGGAGGAGGAGGTTCAGCCTGCCCCAGTTGTGGATCACCCACCATTATTGTTACACTGGGATACGACCGCGCTGGCGTCCCCGGATAGATAGAGGCGAGGTAATATTTTAATTCTTTATTTTAATTTTACTTAACAACAATTAATACTTATTTTTAATAACGTATGGTTTAATTTTAATTTTTTCAGCCTCGAAAACTAAAGGTTGTATCTCACGGCCAGAAGTTTCCTAAGATTTTTGAACCGGAATTACCTTTTTTATAGGTAATTCCGAAATTTTTAATTTTTTTTTTAAAAAAACGGGGGTAAAAACGGGTTTTAGGTAATTATGGGGTGTAGGAGAGAAGGAGGGGGGTGGGAAAAAAAACCCTAAACATTTTGCCACACATCAGATCAGATCGGGCTCTACCCCATATGTCACTGCAGACCTTTAGAAACCATTACTCATCATCCCATTTGCTTTACCTAGTGGTGCATTGCTGCATAGCTAAGCACATATATATAACAAACCAGCTTCGGCTCCATCCAATATTATCAGCTAACATCACACACTTCCTCAAAAAATTTCAACATATGCTCCATCCACAAAGCTTAGATTCCATCCTCCAATATTTGATCTTCTGTCTTTTATTTATCAATCAACCTGATGCCGTAATTAAACTTCTGATCTAGCTGACCATGCATATCTTATGCTTAAGTCGTAGTTCGTTTTCCTTCTTTAATAAAATCATTTAGATCATAAAAAAAACAACCATATAGGCATGCAATTTATATTTTAAATGTCGCGCTCATCACAGAAAAAATATTTTAAATGTCCCAAATTGCACTCCATATTTATTTTAACTTATTGATCTGCATATATGCACATATAAAATTGATGTAGGCTTAGTTGACCCGTGAATCCTTCCTTGATCTTAGCCATTAACAGTCTGGCGTATAGAATCATTGCACGTTCTGTCATCGTCGTATGAATGCATGCTATTTTCTTCAAGCCACCAACGACAACCATAACTACACTCTATAAATACCTAGCATATATATAGCAGGGATCAGCAGGAAGATTAGAAACTTTAACTAACTAACTAGCTAGCCAGTGGTATGCTCTAAAAGAAATATGAGAAAACAATTAGCATTCAAGTCCACTTTTATCTTCCTCTTTCTTATCTATGGGGGAGTGATTTCAACTCCTCCAGCGGATCCAATTCAGTGCACTTCAAACAATACAAACTGCACAATTACGAACGCGCACGGCATATTCCCTGATAGAAGCATTTGCCAAGCTGGAGAGGCGATGTACCCAACCACAGAGGAAGAGTTGATATCTATAGTTGCATCAGCTTCAAAAAACAATAGAAAAATGAAAGCTACCACACGCTTCGCTCACAGCCTCCCAAAGCTGGCTTGTCCTGATGGCCAAGATGGGTTGCTGATAAGCACCAAAAATCTCAACCATGTCTTGAAAATAGATGCAGAAGCGAGGACGATGACAGTGGAGAGTGGTGTGACACTGAGAGAGATCCTCAGTGAGGCTGCTAAGGCTGGTTTGGCACTGCCATATACACCATATTGGTGGGGTATAACCATTGGTGGCCTTATGGGTACTGGTGCTCATGGAAGTACGTTGTGGGGTGATAGCGCAGTTCATGATCATGTAATACAGCTTAGAATTGTTAGCCCTGCAGGACCTGAAGATGGCTATGCAGTGGTTCGCAACCTTGACCAATCTCACCAAGATCTTAATGCAGCCAAAGTTTCTCTGGGGGTTCTTGGAGTTATTTCTCAGGTTTCGTAGTTTTTCCTTCTATATATATTTTTTAGTCTACTCAGATTAAATGACAAATAAACACCATGCCCACACACTACAACTATTCACACTCAGGTTCGAACCTGGAAGCCAACGTCCCCATGTCGTTGAAAATTGAAATTGCAAAGGCAACCAAGACTCCTTCTATATATTTTTCTACACTACGCCAGCGTACAAGGTTTTTCAGCGTTTTTTTTGGGCATTGGTAGCGTTTTAAAACGCTAGAGAAGCTGGCGCTACTAATGCGTACACCCCATTAGTAGCGTTTTAAAAAACGCTAGCCATTAACCCAGCGTGTTTTAGACATACGTGGCGTTTTAAATAAAACGCTAGCCATTGACCCAAGCGCGCTTTTTACAATTCCTGGCGTTTTTCAGAAACGCTAGGGATCCCATAGGTCATTTTTAATACCATTCCTAGCGTTTTAAATAAAAACGCTAGGGATCATAACTCTTTTTTACTACCATTCCTAGCGTTTTAAATTAAAACGCTAGGGATACTATAGCCTTTTTACTACCATACCTAGCGTTTTATATGAAAACGCTAGGGATGCTATAAGCACTTTTTACTAGCATTCCTGGCGTTTTATGTAAAACGCCAGGGATGCTATAGCACCTTTTATTAGCATTCCTAGCGTTTTATGTAAAACGCCAGGGATGCTATAGCACCTTTATTAGCATTCCTAGCGTTTTTCGAAAAACGCCAGGGATCCTCTAGCCCCTCTTTACAATTCCTAGCGTTTTATCTTTAAAACGCTAGGTATTGAATAATTTTTTAACTTCATTTCTAGCGTTTTCACTCTAAAACGCTACCTATTGATGAATTTTTTTAAATATTTTTTTATTTTGGTTTGTTCTCCATTTTAATTACAACCTATAAATTCATTCCATTCCAAACAAATTCGAGAAAATACATTCCAATCCAATATCATTCAATCAAAATTCATCAACAAAATTCATCAAATAATATTTAATTCCAATCCAATATATATCATTCTAAGAAGTACTTACAACAAATTACAATTCCAATATATATATACAACATATATGAATCTCAAAACTTCCTACAAAAAGCTAGAAACAAAGCGCACCACTCCCCTTACTCGCTGTAAGTTGTTCAAACAGAGTAATTGGATTTTTTGAAGTTTGGAAAATCTTGAAAAAAAATGAAATAAAATTAGAATTAAAATGTTTATTAAATGTGAGTAAGTATTATAATATCAATATAAAAATAAATCTAAGTAGTTACCTTGGTTGGGATTGTTACTTTGTCATGAGTGATAATCTCTTTCATATACCTCATAACATAGTACCCACAATCATTGCTATTTGGTTGTTTAGGACACTACAAAGCAAAAGATTATAACTTAATTGTCACATTTTTATGACCAAAAATTCAATTAAAATTATAAGAATGATTCTTAAAAAGC
Organism: Oxytropis ochrocephala; assembly: GCA_020916435.1. Lineage (NCBI taxonomy): Eukaryota > Viridiplantae > Streptophyta > Magnoliopsida > Fabales > Fabaceae > Oxytropis > Oxytropis ochrocephala. The sequence continues at coordinate 118,324,967 of CM037091.1, read as the reverse complement.
TTACTGATTATGGGTAGCCATCTTGTTTTAGTCGTAGATAATCCCAAGTATTCTTTCAAAGCACTGTAACGTCATACATATATATATAACGTTAAGTTGAACAAAATACATATATTAAATTATACAAATTAAAATGAGAGGGTTACACATACACACCTCTCAACCATCTGTACGAAGTCTTCGTAGACGTTGTAATGACCTTGAAGTGAATCCGATAATAGACAACATTTTTGCTTAGGGTTTATTGCAAAGAGTACCCAATGTTGCTGCAAGTAAATGAAGAACGAATGAGTACACATTAATTTACACTATAATACAATCCTCAAAATAATTAAACAAGTGATTGAAGACTAAATTTCTCACCCATTATTGAGTGGTGCCAAAAATAAAGAATCGCCCTTCAAATGCTTGGCTTCCATGAAGCGTGAAAGGATATAACTTTGTATTTCACTCTTTATAGCCGTAATCGCTCCTCCTCTGTGTTACCTTTATGAAACACAACGATACTGACCAGGACACAAGAAGAAATACTTACGTGTCCGTTGAGAAGGACCAGAAGATGATTGTACAAATACCTATAAATAATATATATACAACTTTCGGATCCTCATATATATACTCTAATATATACTCTAATATAAACAACTATTGTGTACAAATAATTTAATACATACCTCTGGTATACTCGATATCGATGGCAAAGTGGCCCAATCCATTTCAACTATAGCTTTGTGTCCTCCATGTTGATCATTACCAACTGTTTTGGTCCCACAATGTAATCCAAGTAAATAAATCGAGTCGTCCGGGTTCATTTTTTTGAGTGATGTGGACCTTTAGAGAATCGATGTACTACGGAATTCATCGGTGGGAAATTGACCAACATGTTGGACTGGTGTATATAAGTAGATGGTCGGGAGAGTTTGGTAGTGGAAGGGAAGGTTGGGACACTTTTATGGAAGGGAAGGTCGGGACACATGGGGTACCTAGTATATATTAAAAAAATGATTAATTAGCTAGTTAGTTAACACACATTATAGTCATTTAATTATTAACAAAAATATTGTCACTTACAACGACAAGTTGTTCAAAGCCATGCCACAAAAGTACTAAGTGTTTGATCCACAAGAAATATATCCGCATTAGCAATTGGAACAGCAATGGTGCAGACCCCTCTATTGAATAGTCTACCCTAACTCTCAAATGGTTTTCGGGCATGGCCCGATTGTGCGATGTGGCACTCAATTGGTTACATATCAAACCCACGCAACCTTTCGATGTGGGTTTGCAATATATAGGTCACATGCACAATTATCCTAAATCAATTATAAAGAAAAATAAATATACATGATAATTTTATCAAATACATATGTACAAAAAAGCAGTCGAGTTTTGTTAAAATACATGTGTGGAAGGGATGGTGCAGCTATCTCGGGCGCTATGGGGGTGCAAAGAGCTCAATAGGTTCAAAGAGGGGTACTGGTGCAGCGGGGATGGTGCACCAATCCTTTGTGCCAAGAGTCGCTTAAACATCTGTCTCTCTTCCATTAGCACAAAGAACATTCTTGGATAGCTCGTCATACTTTTCCGCCATGACTTTACAATCCCCGCACCCTTGCTTTGGCTCTTCTTTGGCCCAAACACGGTTGTCGGAGGAATCCCATATCCATAACCTCTAATGCGACCTGTCTCTCTTCCCTTCCCAAGGCACGAGCAAGGACATCTTGGTGACCATCACAATCTGTTAAATCTCCTTGTGATCTGATTGTGATATGCTTTCTTCGATGCACAAACATAAATAACGGATAAAATTAATAAACAAGTGTCAAGTGAAATTTAATCAACAATAAAAATATGTCCACGTGTCAAAAAAAAATCGAGTAACGGATAAAAATAATAAACAAGTGTCAAAGAAATTTAATCGAGAATAAAAAATATGTCCACGTGTCAAAAAAATCGAGTAACGGATAAAAATAATAAACAAGTGTCAAAGAAATTTAATCGAGAATAAAAAATATGTCCACGTGTCAAAAAAATCGAGTAACGGATAAAAATAATAAACAAGTGTCAAAGAAATTTAATCGACAATAAAAATATGTTCACGTGTCAAAAAAATCGAGTAACGGATTAAAAAAATATAGTCGGACACAAATTCCAACTTGCAATTTTTTCATGAATTTTGGAATACTTACAATTTTGTCCTTGACCTCCTTAGTTTTCGGATCCACAATCTCCCATCCTTGTTTTGTCGGGCCTCTAACCGGACAATCGCATGCGATCGAGGATTCTTGAGTTGGATCTTTCCCCTCTTCCAAGAACTATTTAAGTTTAATAATTGTTAATCAGCTGTAAATTAAAAGATTCATTAAATCATAATAAATTAAACTAATTGTGTCTTACCAATCTTTCTTCGAGAATTTGATATCCACTAGAACCTCCTCTATAAGGGTACGGGATTAGAAGCTCTTTCTTTATTCGCTTTGCTCTTTTTCTATTTAAAAAGATAAGTATACATTAATGAATGATATCTACTTGTGAAATATATATAACTTAAATAATTAATATACTAACCAGAAATCCGGATCAGAGTGCGTATATCTACAAATTTGGTCCAATCCTCCTTACTTATAATTCCGGCATACAAGATCTTTGGAGGCTCTGTCTCGATGGTCCCATCGGGACGTTTGAGATACTTTTTCCCCACATCAGTTCGTAAGCCCTATGCAACCTTCCCGCTTCCTTGAAGATCCAATCTCTTGGGACTCATCGACATCAAAGTGTTTCTAGTTATACATAAAAATGGATTAAATAAATATAACTAAAAATCACTAAATAAGATTATTAAAGAGGTCTAAAATTATATACTGTATTAAGTCCCAAAATCATCTTTCGGTTTAGGCAAAACTCGATTATCTTTCTCATTCCAACTTTTAATTGAAATTGGAAAGATTTGCTTCACCTTAGTACCAATAAAGCTAATTAAATTTGTGCCGTTGTCTCCAATTGGCAAACCTTTAACACTCCATCGGACCTTAAATAATTAAATCATTAAATAATTAGATAACTTGGAAAGGTAGAGAACAACATTAATAATTAGTAATTAACTTACCTTATATTTCTCGTGTCCTTTACTTATCCGATTGACGATATTCTTTTTCGATGTAATTCCTCGGGGAGTGAACTTCTTTGTGTTTCTATCACCCCCATCACCACCCTGACTACTCTCGTGATCACTATGTGATGCCATCTGACTTGCAATGACCCAAATGAAATAGACTCAGTGAGTTTTAGCTTTCTAATTGTTTAGAACCAACAAACACTTAACAAAATATAGAAGAAGCCATGCACTAAGTAATGTGATGAAAGCCATGCACTAAGTAACCTAGAGTAAACATACAGAGGAAAGCCATGCACTAAGTATATAACCTAGAGTAAACATATATAGGAAAGCCATTCACTAAGAACCTAGAGTAAACATATATATGAAAGCCATGCACTAAACAGAGAAAGCCATGCATGCACTAGGAAAGCCATTCACTAAGAACCTAGAGTTAATAATGCTATCTAAGCCAGACTAATCTAACAACTAATTAAATACATGTACAGACTAGTATCAAGAGTTCATCTTTTGTTCAAAATGCCAATAACAGAACATTGTTATAACTAACATGCAAGCAGTGGCAATCTATGTACAATACAATCAGGAGAAAAAAGAAAATCCATACCTGAGAAATCTAGTCACACAACTTCAGTAGAAAATGCACCACACAAGCACCAAAGAGAGAGAGGATGAACGAAGAGGATGGGTTTCTGCGTTTTACGTTTCCTGGGTCGCGTTTATGGGTTTCTGGGTCGTAGCACCAAGGAGATGAACGAAGAGGGTTTCCTGGGTCGTGGAGGTTCGCAAAGGTACGATGAACGAAGATGAACGTGAGTTCTGGGTTGTTCTGGGTTCTGGGTTGTTCGTGAGTTCTGGGTTGTTCTGGGTTCTGGGTCGTGGAGAGAAGTTAGGTAGATGATAGACGTCTACGTGAGTGTGTGAGGGAGATGAGAGGGCGCGCCTTGTAAAAATTTTAATAGCATTCCTAGCGTTTTTACATAAAACGCTAGGGATCAACTAGCGCGTGTTTACCATTCCTAGCGTTTTTACATAAAACGCTAGGAATGCTAGTAAAAGGTGCTATAGCATTCCTAGCGTTTTCTGTAAAAACGCTAGGGATGCTATAGCACCTTTACTAGCATTCCTAGCGTTTTATGTAAAACGCGCCAGGTTGCTATAGCACTTTTTTTACTAGCATTCCTAGCGTTTTATGTAAAACGCTAGGGATGCTATAGCACTTTCTTTACTAGCATTCCTAGCGTTTTATGTAAAACGCTAGGGATGCTATAGCACATTTTTACTAGCATTCCTAGCGTTTTAACTTTAAAACGCTAGGTATTGAGTGAATTTTTAACTTCATTTCTAGCGTTTTCACTCTAAAACGCTACCTATTGACTGATTTTTTTAAATATTTTTTTATTTTTGTTTATTCTCCCTTTAATTACAATTTATTAATTCATTCCTTCCAAAGAAAATTCATCAAATATCATTCCAACAAAATTCAGCCAATATCATTACAATCCAATATATAGATACACACAAAATTCAACCTATTAATAGATATTTTTGTTTACAAATCATACAACATAATAAGTAACTTACATTATGAAACTCAAAAGTAGCTACAAATTAAAGCTATACCATATATAACATAAATGACTACTTGTCTTGACCACTAGTTCTCATGATCACTAAGTGATGCCATCGACTGCAATATAACATAATCCATGTTATTGTTAAATTTACAAAAACAATATAATAATTATCTATTATTAAAAATAACGAGAAATCATTAAGTCTATATTACCTTTTCCTTTTCCTAGATAAAATTTTGTTTGCAATTCGCGTCTTGGTATTTTTTTCCGACGAATAGTAATTCCATCATTATGATCTTTTCTAAAATATACAACATCCTCTATAGAAGTATTTTCCCCTATTATTGGTTACGATGTTTCAAGAACGGTCGCCCTCAACACCAACATCATCGGGTGCTTCATCATCATCGTTGTTATACACAAATTTTTTGTCATCAATAGAACAATAGACCAATTGATATTAATCTGGATCGGTGACATAAAACACTTGTTGAGCTTGCGATGCTAAAATAAAAGGTTCATCTTTATATCCTAACTTGTTGAAATTCACCCGCATGAACCCTAATTCATCAATCAGTAAACCAAGATTATTGTCAACCCATTCACATTTGAACACGGGCTCTGAAACATATTGTAATCCAACTCCCATATGTGTTCAATGAAGCCAAAGTAAGACATATTCGCATATATGGGATTTCTATCTTTGCCTTTGGATGCATGCATAGAATGAGCTACAAGAGTCACCCCACTATTTTGCATTTTACTCGATCATCTTGTTCTTTTGTATAGAAAGTGCACTCGTTCATTAGATAGTTGTTGTAAGAGAAGACATGCATATTTGGACCTTTTGCTAACCATCTCAATCTTTTTGAAATCAAGTAGGATTGAAACACACTCACCATCAATGTGATGTTTTAGCCACACTATGAAACTCCTATTGTGTTCTTTTGCTAACCAAACTTGCGTCTTTCAGGAATTGACTCTTAAGAATCTCCTTGTGCTTGGCAACATATGAATCAACCTCACTATCATTGTGAAGAACGCATAAGTGTGCTTGCTCTAGTTCTTTCCTTGATACCATCACTAATTTATTTCTGTCATCCCTTTACTAATCCTTCCCGCATGACGAGACCTTGGCGGTCCCACAGAATATTCAAGACTAGATAGATAGCCCGTGCAAAACTCAATAGCCTCTTCAACTATGTAGCGCTCAACAATACAACCTCGTGTCGTGATCGATTTTTCACATATCCTTTTAATATCTTCATGTAACGCTCAAACGGATACATCCATCTCATGTAACATGGGCCACACAATTGTGTCTCTCTAACCGGATGAACTATTAGATGAATCATTATGTCGAAAAAGGAAGGTGGGAAATACATCTCAAGCTCACACAAAGTGTGAAGAATTTCTCTTTGCAATGTTGGCAACTTTCGGTGGTCAATCACTCTACTACAAATCGCCTTAAAGAATAAACAAAGTTTGGTTAAGGTCCGACGCACTTTCTTAGGCAAAATGGATCGTATACCAATGGGTAGCAAATTCTCCATGAGAACATGACAATCGTGGGACTTTAGAGACTTTAACTTGAGGTCTTTAATCGATACAAGAGTCGCCACATTTGAAGAGTATCCTCGGAACTTTAACTCCATGAAGAAACTCACAAAAATGATCTTCTCCTTTCTAGATAGAGTATGAGTTTGCGGAGGTAGATATGTACGTGTAATTCTTCTTTCTGGGACCCAATTCAGGTCTCAAACCCATACTAACCAAATCCAACCTTGAGTTGATGGTATCTTTAGTCTTACCCGGCATATTGAGTAAGGTACCAATGACACTTTCGAAGACATTCTTTTCAACATGCATCACATCAATGAAATGCCTTACATATAATGACTTCCGAAGATGGCAACTCAAAGAAAATCGACTTTTTCTTCCACCCCGTTTGGCAATCTCTCCCGCAAAAGGCTTCCCAAATTTAATGTTCAAATCTTCCACCTTTTCAAATACTGCTCGCCCGTCAAAGGCGGGGAGCTCTACGTGTTCTGTATTCCCATCAAATGCCTTTCTCCACAATCGATAGTGATGAGTTGATGGCAAAAATCTACGATGACCAAGATAGATATTCTTCTTACCATGTTCCAACCACATCCAACTGTGTTATCTTCACATATAGGGCATGCACTGCGCCCTTTGTTACTGTGTACCTGGATAGATTGCCGTATGCGGGAAAGTCGTTAATTGTGCCAAAGATCATAGCCCTCGTGGGTGAAACTTTCTTCTCGAACCCATCATACACTCTTCTACCCCAGTCTCCCACATTTGCTTCAAGTCTTCAATTAAAGGAGCCAAGTATACATCAATATCATTTCACGGTTGTTTGGGCCGAGAAATTAACAAAGACAAAGATCATATATTTGCGTTTCATGCAAAGCCACGTGATAAGTTATAAATCGCCAAAATCACGGGCCATGTCTCATGTGGGAGCTACTCGATACCGTGCGGGTTAAATCCATCGCCAGACAATGCAAGGCGTAGGTTTCTCGGGTCATCCCGAAATTAGGATACTCAATATTGATTTTTTCCATTGCGGAGAATCACGGGTGTCGAGCATACCATCTTTAATCCTTTCATCCTCATGCCATGTCAAGTGTTTTGCATCTTACGAACTACGATACATGCGCCTAAATCGAGGAATTATAGGAAAATACCACAACACCTTTTGTGGAGCGGACTCTTTCTTCTTATCCGCATGTGCATTACATTTAGGACACGACTTTAACAACGCATGTTCATTCCGAAATAAAATGCAATCATTCGGACAAGCGTGTATCTTCTCATAGTTCAAGCCAATAGACCCCAACATTTGCTTTGCATCATACGTCCGAGAAGGAAGCACATTATCATTCGCAACATTTCTTTCGAAGTGAGAGTAAATCGGTAAAGCTCTTATCCGTCCATCCGTGGCGAGTTTTCAAGTTATACAACTTGATCACACCAATAATTTTGTGAATTCATTACAACCCGCATACAATGGTGTGTCTGCGCATCGCTTATCAACTTCTCAAACATTTCAGGACAATCATTAAGATCCTCTTCAACCACCTTTGCCATCTCTTCAAATTCGTTCGCATCAAATGAATGTGTTAGGTGTCAACCGGCGGCGCATATCTCTTACTAATATCATTCATATTTGAAGATTCACCTTTTTTTCACCGTGCATTATCCAACAAGTGTAACTTTGATCAATTCCATTCGCCTTTAAATGTCCAACTCTCTCTCGCTAAAGAATCGATTTTACATAACAAAGACCTTAAACAAGGACATTTCATACCACTAGAAGTCCCTAAACGTTCAACAAAGACAAACTCACAAAATAATCCACTCCAATAAGCATACTCCTTGGGACAGACGATTGGCGGACATCCAATTTCTATCCATAATTTCCAAATTATATTTATAATAAAATCCTGAGAAGAGAACTTTAACATATGACCCATCAAGCAATTCGAATATAATGAAGAATCAATTCATATAAAAAAACAAACAAAAATTCCTCTTTTAAAATTTTTTCAAATCCACTCCTTATTTTCCCAAGCTATATCTATATCATATTCTATTTCTATTCTCGGTCCTTTGGTCAAGACAAAGGAACCATATAGTCTAGTCTTCCAAATAATTAATTTATGTTTAACAAGAAGAGGCTAGTGGTAAAAAAAAAGAAGAAGAGTCTAGTGTGCACAAGTGACAAAACTAATATATTTCTAAACTAGAACCCACAATTAATATCTAACAAGAAACAGAGCAAGGAACAAAAAACTCACCAATGTTGTGCGAGTGAGAGAGATGATGTTCAATGAGAGAGATGATTTTCCTTGAGAGAGATGATGTTAATTTGAGTTAGGGTGTTAGGGTTTTTGCGTTTCGGGTGAGTGATTTTGCGTTTCTCGGTGAGAGTGTTGTTGATGAGAAAGGAAGTAGCTCAATAGAAAAAAAAAATATTATTTAACCATACCTAGCGTTTTCTAAAAACGCTAGGATCTATCTAGCGTGTTTTCTAAATACCTAGCGTTTTGAATAAAAGCGCTAGGATCCGTCTAGAGTGTTTACTAAATACCTAGCGTTTTATAAAAACGCTAGGGATCTATCTAGCGTGTTTTCTAAATACCTAGCGTTTTGAATAAAAGCGCTAGGAATCTGTCTCCAGAGTGTTTACTAAATACCTAGCGTTTTATAAAAACGCTAGGATCTATCTAGCGTGTTTTCTAATTGGCTAGCGTTTTGAATAAAAGCGCCAGGATCCGTCTAGCGTGTTTTCTAATTTGCTAGCGTTTTAAGTAAAAGCGCTAGGGATCCGTCTAGCGTGTTACCTAATTGGTAGCGTTTTACTTTAAAACGCTACTAATGGTGTAGCGTGTTATTAAAATGGGTAGCGTTTTTTTATAAACGCTACTAAAGGTGGCGATCTCTTTTTACAATTCTGGCGTAGTGCTAACTCGTGTTGCATGTAATTGAGCAATAGGCTTTAAATTTAATTAAATTCTTTAGGTTTAAATATAATTTTAGCCCCGCAAATATAGTGATTTTTCTATTTTAGTCTCTATAAAAAAATCCCGTTTTAGTCCAGCAATTTCTAAAACAATCACTTTTAGTCCCTAAAATGTGTTTTGTGTCTAAAAAAAAGTTGATGTGGCTTCTTTTTTAGTCCCTACAAATATAGCTAGTTTTTATTTTAGTCTCTGCGAATCTAGCAAATTTTTCATTTTAGTTCCTAATCACGTAACAAAAAAAAGCCACATCGGTCTTCTTTAACACAAAAAACACTTTAGAGACTAAATCTGATGATTTTGAAAATTACAGAAACAAAAAAGAAAAAAGTATTATAAAAAAAATTGAATTTTTACGAATGTAAATGAATTTTTGCTTCAAAAAAAAAGAATGTAAATGAATTATTTTTTGGAAAAAAGTATTATAAATAAAATAAATTGAATGTGAATTATGTTTGGGATGGTATGCAACATAATGTGTATATATATATATATTGGCTGGCTGTGGTTTGGTCGATTGGAGTACTCGGAACAACACTATTTTCAGGGGGGAGTGCTGAAATCTGATGTAATGTTGCAGCAAGTGAAAGTTTTAAAATGGGGATGGGTTCTTTGTAAAATAGACAACAAGATACAAGTTACATACTTTTGATGAGTGGTGTAAAGGACCTTAAAATTGGGTGAAGGTGTAGGGAGGGATAATTCGGACTGGTGTATGCAGCTCCAAATTGTTTTTGTCTCTGCTGTATGTATGCAGTTCTACAAGCTGTTACTGTCTACTAGATTTGTTATAATCAGCATATCCAAAATTGTATATATATGGGATTTGGTAGCTCCTATCAATTCAACTTTGACTTATCAAAAACAAAAAAAAATGATGTCTGTCTACAACAATTTACAGGTTACCTTGAAATTGGAACCCCTCTTCAAGCGATCATTGAGATATTTGACAAAAGATGATTCTGATTTAGGAGATGAATTGATTAGTTTTGGAAGAAAGCATGAATTTGCGGATGTAGCATGGTACCCAAGTCAACATAAGGCCGTGTATAGAATCGACGATCGTGTCTCCCTAAATTCATCCGGCAATGCCTTGTATGACTACACCCCTTTTCGCTCCCAACTATCCATTGCATTAACACTTGTTAGAACTACAGGTTTGCTTCAAATTATTTTATTTTTTTTATTTTATATAATAATAATTGATTAAAAGTAGAGTCACTCAAAATAAATACAATCGCTAATTACAGAGGATATTCAAGAAGCCACGCGCGATGCTAATGGGAAATGCATTGGTGCAAGGTTGATCACTGCAACACTGGCAGCCACTGGTTATGGATTGACCGACAATGGTAATCTTTTATATTTATTTCTTTAATATTCTCAGAAAATTTTACTGTAACAAAAAGGAATTAATCAAATATTATTACTACTTTAATAGGACTCTTTCTTGGTTACCCTGTGGTTGGGTTCAGCAACCGCATGCAGTCATCGGGGACGTGTCTAGATAGTTTGAATGACAAATTGACAACAGCATGTCCATGGGACTCCAGAATTGTAGGAGAGTTTTTTTACCAGACAGGATTTAGTATTCCCTTGTCCACCGTTAAAAACTTCATTGAAGATGTGCAAAAGCTTGTTGAATTGGAGCCAAAGGCACTTTGTGGCTTAGAACTTTATGGCGGAATCCTTATGCGCTATGTTACAGCTTCCGATGCATACTTGGGAAAGACTGAGGATGGTGTGGATTTTGACATCACATACTACCGCAGTAAAGATCCATTAGCTCCTAGGCTTTTTGAAGATGTGGTTGAGGAAATAGAACAAATTGCATTGTTTAAATATGGAGGGTTGCCCCATTGGGGAAAAAATAGAAATGTGGCATTTCTTGGAGCCATCAACAAGTATAGTAGTGCAGATAAGTTTTTGAAGGTTAAAGAGGAGTACGATCCAAGACGACTTTTCTCTAGTGAGTGGACAGACCAGGTGCTTGGTCTTAAAGAAGAAGGGGTCACAATACTGAAAGATGGGTGTGCATTGGAAGGATTGTGTATATGTTCAAAACATAGTCATTGTACACCTCAAAAGGGCTACTTCTGCAGACCAGGAAGAATTTTTGAGGAAGCAAGAGTTTGTAGACGCGATGTTAAGAATACTGAAGGAGTAAATATTGATACCAAGGATGAGCAGTGATGGGATGGATCATGAAAAAGGGTCTCTTTATATATATATATATATCTATATCTATATTATATATAACCAATGAATGACACAACAAAGCACCACATCGTCACCTCCAACGCCGAATCTTGTATCTGAAATACCATAATTTCACGTATTCTTAAAGATATTACATAATGTTTATCCTATTATTTCTTTTATTGCAAAACTTTTTAGCTACTTTTTATATTTATTTATTATTTATTTTGATACATGTATATTTGTTATTATATATTACATTTATATATTATATTTATTTACCATCTAATATTTTGTATCACATTCCATAGATTTTATTCTATATATTTACTAACTAGAATATTATTAAATATGAGTATTTTTTTTTAACAAACGGACAGATTGCCCGAATTTATTAATAAAAAAAGGAAAAAAAAACAGAGAAAAGCGAAGGGGGGGACTAGACCAAAATATTTGCCAATAGACAAGATCAATATTAAATATGAGTAATTTTATCCATTTCAACCTTTTTTAATTCTCATCTTATAAATAATGTTATATATTAAAAATGTTTGTCACATATTTTTGTATTCAGCTTGATGCACATATAATTAGAATCAATATACAACTTTGATCGATCCGTATATTTGTAGTTTATAACGTTTGTGCTTAATATTCTTCTATTCACTACGCCGCACTTAGAAAACAAGTAGAGAGAATAAACAAGATTATTGAGAACATTGATCCTACGGTTTGTCAACGTCAATCAACTTAGTCAAAAGCAAGCTACATGTCCTTATGCAAAGGTATATTTGCTATATATTTGTAAGTTACTATTTACTAATACTATTTTAGACCGTATAATATTTATAAGTAATTCTGTTGTAATAACATCTCAATATGAAAATACCCTCGAAATTATATACATCATGGTTGTCACTACTAAAGTATTATTTGATTAGTACTTATGTAGTTTTTAAAGTATTTTTATTTATGGGTTGTCACTACTAAAGTATTATTTGATTTCACGGGATCTCAAAATTATAATATATATATATATATATATATATATATATATATATATATATATATATATATATATATATATATATAGGGGATGTATAAGGTGAGAGGAGTGTTTATTATGAGAGATGAGAGGAGTAAATCTGGACCCTATAACACAACATGGGTGGTTGTGATTAGAAAGTGGGTAGTTATCACGTTGACTTTTTGTTTTAATCTCAACCATTCTTGATTTGATCTATGGTCATGATTGGTTCCTCTCACCCTCTCATCATAAAAGTCCTCTCATAATATACGTTTCTATATATATATATATATATATATATATATATATAAATCTAAATTTAATTTCCTACTATTATACAAATATTTAAAATAGTTGAAGTAATTATCTTCTTGTGTCTTTTTTGGTATAAACCAGATCCTCTCTGCGCGCAATTGCAGAGACTAATCCTCGAGCGGGTAGGACCACAATTGGCGGCAAAGCTCTCCTCAAGAGATTTAACACATTTGCATGTCCAAGGTGGATTCGATCCCGTGACCTTGGTTAAGTGGAAGAGACCCTTACCATCTCATCCAAGTCCGGATTCGATCCCGTGACCTTGGTTATGTATTACTATTTAGAGTTTTAGATATTAATCTTTATATAATCTTAAAGATTTTTATATAAACATTGCATCTACGAATAAGACTAGATTTTTCATATTCTAATAATCCCTGAAGTGTTAGTTTGATATTTCCCGTTTATAGTTTTTCTTTATAGGAATATACAAAATACCATAAGGTTTTTTCAATATATGTACATATATTAAATCAAAATTAACATTTAAATAGTCAAATAGTATATAAAATATTCACTATATATAAAAAAATAAACAAATGTATAAACATATATATTATATATATATCATAATGAATTGATAAAAGCCGGTGTGTACAAAGAAATCGACGTGTCATATAACACACGAAAAATACAATCGCATTTTTAAAGGTGCCAAAAATAATTTAAAATTTTATGGCAAAATGAGATGTATACCCGTATTGCTTATAACAATAAAATCGAATTCCCACGAGTTCACACGCTAGAGAAAACAAATTATGAATGATATATTACAAAATAAATGTTCCTTTCGCCATTAGTAATAGTAATGTGCTTTTCTATATACTCATTCAGAATACATTAGATGATAATCATATTTTCATCGGTTTCAATTTTCGTTTGAGTACTTTGTTTGAATACTTTTATATTAATTTTTCTTCATTTAATTATTACAGAACATTATAAGACAGGAAACAAAATCATTTTCTGGACAAAACCTCACATCCCAATTGAAATTGTAATATATAATTATATTTTATATATATATATATATATATATATATATATATATAAATCTAAATTTAATTTCCTACTATTATATAAATATTTAAAATAGTTGAAGTAATTACCTTACTGTGTCTAAACAAAATGAATTTGACCAAGTCTTTGTACTGTAAATTATACTAGTATATATATATATATATATATATATATATATATATATATATATATATATATATATATATATATATATATATATATATATATATATATGTGTGTGTGTGTGTGTGTGTGTGGCGTGGATTACATCACTAAACCAAAGGAGGAGATATGCTTCAACCGGTGAATGCGGGTATTTAAAATATTAAACATCTCCCTACAATCGTTCTAATTTAGGGATCCAAGTTAATACAACCATTCAAAGTGTTTTCCCTTTTGTAAGAGGCTAAACTCTATATTAGTATTTTCATTTCTTGGTGTCTAGTGAGTAGTGGAATGTTGTAAGAAGTATGACCAATGTATTTCTGCAGCTAAATGTCACTTTTAGTCTTTTATCTTTATTTTAGGTTTCATTTGGTCTTTTATCTTTTTTTGTTCCATTTTAGTCCCTCACATTTCATTTAAGTTTCATTTTGGTCCCTACATTTAGTTTTAATTAACAGACGTCACGCTGACAGTTAACTGTTGACGTGGCGTGTTACGTGTCACTGGTGGCTTGGAATTTTTATATGATGTGGTATAGAATGAACCAAAATAAAACTAATTAAAAACATGAGGACCAAAATAAAACTTAATAAAAACATAAGGGACCAAATTGATAAAAACACACAAATATGAAAAATCACCCCAATCTTCATCTTCTTTTTCTCCAGCGAACCACCACCCAAAATAAAACTTAATAAAAACACAAGGGACCAAATGTCTTATTAACATTGTTTTGGGTTTTTTAAATGACAAAATAATTAGGTGTTCAACAAGTTAATGATTTCCCACTATAGTTTGCATCAACAAAACCTTGAAATTTTAGATCGAAAATCAAATTTAAAAAATGGAAAAATCAGAAATCAATAAGACTACACAGTAGATGGTTGAGATGCAAAATTTTATAATCATGGCTAAATATTATAGGAAATGGATCCCCCGCAGTTTGGGCGGGAACTGCAGAGGTGTAAATATAGATTTTTTAAATCGGTTGAACAACCTAACCGATGTTAAATATATATGTGTAAGAGATATTTAACATCGGTTTTGCAAACGAACCGATTTAAAAAGTCTATATTTACACTGACTGCACTCTGCCGTTCCCGCCCAAATTGTAGAGGATCCTTCCCCAATATTATACAAACACCTCACATCGATCTCACCGTCAAAATCAGTGCATATTGTGGTACAAATTGATTTTTTTAGGCTTAAATATATGTTACCCCCTAAAAATATACCAATTATCCATTTACCCCCCTATAAAAATAAAACTCTTAAAAAAGACCTTGCAAATATAAATTACTAGTATGTAACCCGTGCGATGCACGGGAAGCAATTTCGTTTTAAAATATCTAATTAAACAAAAATTTGGAAGGAAATCCAAGCCCATAATTCCAAAATCGCCTTTATTGGTGATTTTGGTGGGAAAAAAAATTTCACATACATGTATGTGACAATTGTCATGTGCATGTATGTGCATGTATGGCATATGTATGTTGCTAAAAAAATATCCAATGGCACGTTTGTAATTTAAACAAAAATTACAGACAATTAAGTAACCCCAATATTGTCACACCATTTATCAATATACCCCTCATTTTGTATCCCTGACAATTTTTTTTTGTCCAACACTTTTTTTTTATTATCAAAATTTACCCCTCATTTTGTACCCCACTCTATATTTTTGGACCGACATACCCCTGACAATTTTTTTTTGTCCAACACTTTTTTTTTATTATCAAAATGTACCCCTCTTTTTGTACCTCACTGTTTACCAATATACCCCCACTCTATATTTTTGGACCGACATACCCCTAACAAAAATTGAACCAATCTGATTTATGTTTGTAATAGGTAAATACAATTTATATTTGTTTTCTTAGTTATCAATATGTACCCCTCATATTTTGGCTTTTTTTGTACCCCCACTGTTTACCAATATACCCCCACTCTATATTTTTGGACGGACATACCATTGACAAAATTGAACCAACTCGATTTATGTTTGTAATAGGTAAATACAATTTATATTTTTAGTGTCGTATTTACCTATATACGATTTCATTGATTGAAAACCAAATAAATTTTAAAAAAATTCTATTTATCTCGAATATGGTAAATACGATGTGATCTTTTATGGAAAATCAAATTTACATTTTATGAAGATAAATACGACTTACTATTTTTGAAGCTTATGGGAGGAAATCGTATCTAAATAAATACGATGTGAAATGTCTTTGAAAATCGTATCTATCTCTGGAAGGTAAATACGATGAGCTTTAAAATATTTTTGGTCAAATCATATGTAAGTGATAAATGGTCAATATTTTGTAAAGGGTTTAGGGTTTAGGGTCAATGACTAAATTAAAACACTTTTGAAAAAGTCAATGACTAAATTGATATATTGTAAACGCTTTTAACACAAATAATGCAAAGTCTATCCGTAGTGATGAGTGAGACTAAATTTGGTGTTTCGATAATTTTAGTTAAAAGCAAAAGTAGTGTTATAAAAAGTTTTTTGCATTGGTAAATGTGAAAGTAGTGTAATCAATACGGGTAATTAATGCAAACTTTATGTCCATTATTAATCTAGCAAACATTAAGGCCCCACTCATTGTTTTTTTTGTCCAACACTTTTTTTTTAATTATCAAAATGTACCCCTCATATTTTGGGTTTTCTTGTACCCTACTGTTTACCAATATACCCCCACCAATTTTGGTTTTGTTATACCCCCACTCTATATTTTTTGACGGACATACCCTTGACAAAAATTGAATCAATCTGATTTATGTTTGTAATGAGTGCATACAATTTATATTTTTTCAGGTCGTATTTACCTATATACGATTTTACTGACGAAAACCAAATAAAGGCTCCACTCATTGATTTTTTTGTCCAACACTTTTTTTTAAAATTATCACAAATGTACCCCTCATATTTTGGGTTTTTTTGTACCCCCACTGTTTACCAATATACCCCCCTCTATATTTCTGGCTCATTCTTTTTTTTGTCCAAAACTTTTTTTTATAAGTCCATTTGTGTGTGTTACTTAGTCATGTATGTGTTATAGTATGGTACACTTTACATTAACTACTTTATTAATCAATTTGGGAAGGAATTTTTTGATAACATTAGTTGCAAATAATGCAAACTTTATGTCCATTATTAATCTAGCAAAAATTAAGGTCCACTCTTTGTTTTTTTTTTCCAGCATTCATTGTTTTTTATTATCAAAATGTATCTCCTGACAATTGTGCCAACTTTTTTTACCCCCGACTATTTAACCACATCTATGTCTCAATTTTTATTTCATCTAATACGTTTTCAATTGGTATACAGATATCGAATGGTCGATTATTTCCTGGCCTCCCCGTGCGTAGGCACGGGTGTATGTGTCCTAGTAAATATAATGACTTGATGTTACATGTAATATTGATTATATGTAAAGTGAAATATTTTTAAAATCAATATGGTTTTTATCAAAAAAAGAGGTTAGTTGTTTGTGTTGTAAGCAAAAAAAATCAGAATTTCTATATGTTATTAATGCTTATGGAGACTATAACGAATGTCAAATCACTGATTCAATACTGTAATTTCACCGGAAAATAAAAATATTCCAAGTTGTAACTATTTATTTTAAATATTTTTTTACAATAGATGACCGTTACTACCGTTTGTGATAAATGCTAATATAAATGGAATGCAATGTATATTTTAGGCATAGCAAAGTAATTTTGTTCGCACTTTACAAATTTGGCGGCTAACAAATGACTTTATACAATGAACAAACAAACAAACAGTGATGTATGTTATCCTATGCAAAAATTAAGTTTCCTATTATAGTCTACAACTAACCGTTAGTTTTATTTTGTATTTAGAGTGTGATAATTGTACCAAACATGGATATGAAAAGGTAGTATTGAAAATTTGCCAAGGTGGACATGTATATCAATTGCTAAAGAAAGGAAAAATGCAAAAGAGGTCATTTCAGTGGAGACTACACATCAAACTCACACGACCATCACTGTGCCAAAGATTAAGGCTTTGTTTTCCCCATTTCTTGTTCGTCTCATCTGCCATCCCTTTCAAAATTCTCATCATAACATGTCCAATGCACGGGAAGAAACTTCTGTGCATATTATTGAAATTAAATAATTTTGTTGAAAAAGACAACATGATAACTAAATAAAAGAAGTAACGAAGAATGTATATATGTAAAGTTAGTAAAGTCCGATAACAAAGACTTAATTATAATTAATTTTAATTATAATTGAGAAAGATATAAAAAAAACGTTGGTACTGCAATTTACACAGGAGAGGGAATGACACGCTCCATTCCGCAAGGGGGTACACGACTTGCGGTGGCTCATTACCAAACCGTGGAATTCATTACAACATGGGTGAGAAGATTCAATTGGGGGAGGGGGAAATATTGTGGTAACGTAACTTCCTTTCCTGCATTATTCTTTCATGGTTATATTACGAAGTGACAATTGAAGTTAATAAACTCACATAGATTCATTACAACATTGGTGAAAAGATTCAATTGGGGGAGGGGGGGAATATTGTGTTGAGGTAACTTCCTTTCCTGTATTATTCTTTCATGGTTATATTACGAAGTGGCATTTGAAGTTAGGAAAATCACATAGATTCATTACAACATTGGTGAGAAGATTCAATTAGGGGAGGGGGGAATATTGTGGTAAGGTAACTTCCTTTCCTGCATTATTCTTTCATGGTTATATTACGAAGTGCCATTTGAAGTTAGGAAAATCACATAGATGTTTGTTCCACTTTCTTATTTGAAGCACATGTCGTTTAAGGTGTTGGGTGTAAGGAAATATTGTGTTTACTCAATCTTTTTTAGATTAGTAAGGTTTCAATAATGATTCTCCTTTATACTTTTGAATGTGTTTCGAAAGTATCCAAAATGTTTCCTCATGTTGCATGCCTAGAAATTACGGAATTGATTACGGCAACACATTGAATAAACACACACCAAGTGGTTTAGCATAACTTTTATTATTTTAGGGGACTCCCTATTATAATTTTGACTTTAACTTCTCTTATGCAAAGGTTTTGGTCTAGTCCCCCTTGTGTTCTTCCTATGTTCTTTCTCTTTCTCTTTTTAATAAATTTCAGCGGGATGCCCGTTTGCTTAGAAGAATAAAAAGATAAATCGTGGGGTAACATAACCATGAGTAAAGATTTAATCTTGATTTCTTTGTTGGTATCCTCTCGATGAAAATGTGTTATTGGGCAGATAAAAAGCAACTTCATTTTTGTCAAAGAAAATAACTTTATTTTTCTTCTTTGTGGTTTAGATAATTATAAATAGTATCCACATATTAAATTTTTTAACTGCAATTAATATATTGTAAATTCAATTAAAAGATACAATTTAAATTATTTTAATTTTTTTATGGCACATAATTTTTTGTCCATCTTAATCAAGTATTTTTAGATGCTACTTTCAAGTTCAATATTTTTTTTGTGTAGGTATACTAAAATTGCTCTCATGTAACAAAATATTTGTATTTGGGTTGGCTTTAGTGCGCTTGATTTGCATTTAATATATATAAGTTCATATTACAAATTATAAATTTATAATATACAATGGAGTTTTTATAATATTTGTATGTTGGCTTTGGTGGGCTTGATTTTCATTATAAAGTTTGTATATCTCTATTGGATTTCAATATTTGCTAATATTAATGTTCATTAGTTTTTTTTGACAGATTAATATTCATTAGTTAATATTTAAAATTTAGATAGATAATGTAATGATATTGTGCTCTGCATGGTTTATAGTGGATATGCACGTTATTTTAATTTCATAAAAATATATGTTGTTGTTGGATTTCACATTTTTGGTTTAATTTGTTAGAGAAATAATATAATCAAAAAATTATATTAGTTTAATATATATAAGTTTATATTATAAATTTAAAATATATATAAGTTTATATATATAAGATTAATAGACATAATCTCAAAAAAAAAGATTAATAGACATGATTTTAAATCGATTTTCTGGATTGAAAATTAAAGTTTTCATATTGGGAAATTAAAATCAACCCATTAATGTTATGATACTAATTAGGTTTGATTACCTAAAATTTGATTTTGAATTTGAATTTTGAATCAAAAAAAATGGCAAAGATAAAAAGGGATTGGGTATTAATGATACTAATCTGGAATTGATACTAATATTGATTTTATTTGATTAATTTTTATTTTAAAGAATCAATGGCCATTGTTAATGCTATTATTTTGTTGCAAGTTAATTATTCTGTTTAATTATGATTAATTTTTTTTTTTGTATAAACCGGGTATATATCCTCTGCGCGCAACTGTAGAGACTAAGTTATCGAGTCGGGTAGGACCACAATGAGCGGCAAAGCTCTCCCTCAAGAGATTTAACATTGCTGCATGCCCAAGGCTGGATTCGATCACAGAACCTTGGTTAAGCTGGAAGAGACCCTTATCATCTCATCTAAGTGCTCTTGTGTTCTCATCCAAGTGCTCTTGGGTTCTCATCCAAGTGCTCTTGGGTTTAATTATGATTAAACTGTATATATTTTTTGACCAAACATTAATATATTAAAAAGGCAGAAATACTTTAATGGAATACTTCCAAATATTCATTGTTGTATGCAATTAATGCATTTAAATAGTCATTAGTATCCCAACAAATTTTAAGTAAATTCGAATTCAAATTGAAAAAGAGAGAATTTCAGTAGTAGGTTAATATTTCAAAAGTGCATAATGGAATTGAAATTGTAAATTAAAATGATTGTATGTTACGTTTTGTTATTTTTTTACAGTGCTTGTGATAATTTTTATCAGGCTAGGTTATAAATGCATATTGTGTGACAACAATTTGATTTACGAAATTTTAGTATATAAAAACATTATAATCCATTGTTTCTTATTTTTGATTTAGTTGATAGTTTTTTAATTAAGTTGTTGGTTTTATTTCACATAACAAATTATTTAATACATAATGTTAAAGCCATTGTTATTATGCTTATTGGAACCCTTTTTTTTATGTGTTAAAATAAAATACAAAAATACAGTTGAATAGCTATAATTGTGTCCCATTATTGCTGCCTTTTATGTATATAAATAAATAGTTATAATTGTGTTTTTTTTCATGAATTAACACCTTTGGTCAAAAAAAAAGAATTAACACCTAATAAATGCAATGACATGGAAAATGTGTAAGTGACATGTAATTAAAATTTTGATTATGTGGCCTTAATTTGCTCAAATCCTAGGTGGATAGCCTAGTTGATTGACAAATCATATTTTGTGCCCCTTGTTTCATTTTCATTTGTATATATAATAGATTTCTAGTTACCCCCCTGCTGTTAGATTTTGTTAATAGCGTTAAGTGTATATTGAAACACTTATTATTTGCAGGGGTAAATGAATAATGAGCGTATTTACAGGGGGTAAATAAATAATGAGGATATTTGTAGGGGGTAACAAATATTTACGCAGGGGGTAAATGAATAACGAACATATTTACAGGGGGTAACATATATTTATACTTAATGTTGTTAACAAAATCTAACCGCAGGGGGTAACTAGAAATAAATTATATTTGCAAGATCTTTTTTAAGAGTTTTATTTTTATATAAGGTAAATGGATAATGGATATATTTGCAGGGAGTAACATATATTTAAGCATTTTTTGTACGCATTCCAAAATTTGATTTTTGGTACATAATTGTAGCATTTTGGAAATTAAATCATGGAATTATGGAACGTAAGAAAACCGGAAAAAAAATTGAGAAATAAATGGATTTCAAAAAAATTGAGAAATAAATGTGTTATTGAATTGAAATTTGAGATAGGGTTGATTTTATTGCTTGTGATGGATACGACAAGAAGGCAACATGTTGGCAGTTTGTCACATAATCAGCATAGTAATTTAAAATTATCAATCAATTAATTAAATGTGTTGATTTTTCATAAAAATAAAAAAAGAAAACACTGAATAATTTATTTATAAAAGAAAAAGAAAAAACATTGAATGCATTGGTTCTGTAGTTAAAGCAGCATAAACAGAGAATAATAATAATATAATATCGGCTCCTTTGATATTTTAGTGGAAAGGAGTCAAAGAGGATTCATGGGAGGATATTCTGATTCTCCTCCTTTGTTTCAGCGCTAATTTTCACGGAATTGAATATAGGGTACTAATTTTCCTATCTAATCCAATCTGCTGAAACTGCAACTGCAATGCATGCAATCAGCGCTAATTTTCCTACTACTTCATTTCATTGAGATTTGGTAATTTCGATCTTCTCTATTTTTAACGCGTCATATCAATCAATTAGAAATTATATCAAAAATTGAAAATTTATGCAGGAATATTAGTACCCTATATAAATTAATTGCGGTTTCTCCCCTTTTTTGTGAAATCTTTTCATTCAATGCATTCAATGTCCACGTTCACCATCCTGATCCTATAAAGTCCATTGTCTTTCTGCATCTTTCACTCACTCACTGTTGCATAGCATTGCTTCTTCACTTAACTTAGCTATGAATGCTCTAACAGCCACAAACCGCAATTTCCTACGTGCTGCTCGCATTCTCGGCTTGGATTCCAAGCTTGAGAAGAGCCTTCTCATTCCCTATAGAGAGATCAAAGTAATCATCTTTCAAATCACCCCTTTTTTCCCTTTCAATCCTTTTTACTTTAATCTTCTCTCTTTGATTTCACTTTTTGTATGCATGCTTTTCTCTTTTCACATCATTAATAATAAATAGATTCTTTTTTTGTTGTGTTGTCTGATTTGCAGGTGGAATGCACGATCCCAAAAGATGATGGAACATTGGTTTCCTATGTGGGGTTCAGGATCCAACATGACAATGCTCGTGGTCCTATGAAAGGAGGGATTCGTTATCATCCTGAGGTTCTGATCATATGTTGCTTTTTTTTTTTTTTTTTTTTATTATTATTTATTTGTATCTGTATTGATAGATTGATAGATTTGGAATCTGAGATTGTTATTTCAATTATTGATTTTTCAACCTGTTAAAAAATTTCATTGCTTGAACTCATTGTAGCCTTAACATGTTTGATCTCATATGCCATGTTATGTTGAATCACAATTGTTTGATAGAACTCCAATTCATAAAGTAGAGTATACAATTCCTCAATCAGTGATAGAAATTTTTCAAAATCATATCGATAGACGATAGTACTTGATTTACTTCAAAGAGTTAAATTCGAAACCATTCTTGGAGAAGTATTCTTCTTGAGTCCATACATGATCAAGCTGTTAAAAACTCTTGTTATTAAGTTTTGGTTTTTTTAGAGAAAAAAGGTGATCATCCAAAATTCTAAACCATTCTCGGCTTCTGGAAGTAAGAAGCTTGGGATTTGGATAATAATAGGTGTTGTTTGCTTACTTTGTTGTGCAGTGGTTTGATTCCATGTGCTAATATAAATTTACTGTATTTGTGTCCTTCTTCTGTTGTAATAAAACATACCATAAATGCTTTCGAAATTTAAATGCCTATTTCGGTATTCAAATCCAATCATGAGATGCACATTGCATATTCCTTTTCATTTGTCGTTTCCCCAAATACGTAAATAAAGTTCAGTTTGATGTCAAGGCTTTAAATTGCGGTTACACGATCCTTGATATCGCAAGCCGACAAATATGGACCCTGTTACTGTCGCAATTGAATGTAGAGACCTCTAAAACTTTAATATTATGACTGCAGTTGCGGTTACGAACTGCAGTTTACTATATCGTAACTACTACTTAACTATATATAAGATATAAGATCCTTTTCTCCCCATCAGAGCATATTTTTAGAATTACAGAATAAGTTGAGTGACAAATGACAAAGCTTTGTGTAAGTTTAACTGTATCCCATTGCATCAGTTTTAATGTTAATCCACATATTGCTTGCTTTAAAGGAGAATTAAATCTACTCATTTCTTTTAGTAGCCGTATTGATGCTTTTAAGTTACAGTTATGAATGTTCTTCATATAGATATAGATATAGATTCTTTATAGTCATGTTAATCCACATGTTGCTTGCTTTAAAGGAGAATTAAATCTACTTAATTCTTTTAATGGCCGTATTGATGCTTTTAAGTTACAGTTATGAATGTTCTTCATATAGATATAGATTCTTTCATAGTCATATGAATATAAAACTTTTAAATTCTGTGGTGCCAGGTTGACCCAGATGAAGTGAGTGCTCTAGCTCAGCTGATGACATGGAAGACAGCTGTAGCAGACATTCCCTATGGAGGTGCAAAAGGTGGGATTGGTTGCAACCCAAGGGACTTGAGCATCAGCGAATTAGAGCGTCTAACTCGCGTTTTCACCCAAAAGATTCATGATCTCATTGGCATTCAGAGAGATGTTCCTGCCCCTGATATGGGAACTAATTCCCAGGTATTGTTTTCACAATTTAATACTTACCTTCTTTCCATTTTTTAAGGATACTAGCATCCAACATTTTTGTATCTCTTAATCTTTTGAATTGTTCTGTTGTTTCATAGACCATGGCATGGATTCTTGATGAGTATTCAAAGTTTCATGGACATTCACCTGCTGTTGTGACGGGAAGCCTATTGTAAGTGCTCAGTACACACGTGCCTCCAGAGAAATGAATTTCACCGGTTTCTGTGTGTATCAATTATTAGGAAATTCGTTTTAAATGTTTCTGCCTATAGGATCTCGGAGGTTCTTTGGGAAGGGAGGCAGCCACGGGTCTCGGAGTGCTTTTTGCAACAGAGGCTTTATTTGCTGAATATGGGAAGTCAATTTCTGATCATACATTTGTCATCCAGGTATTTCTTCACCATTATGGCAGGATGGTGCAGTACATAGATATAATTCCCATTTTCATCATCAATTTGACTTTTTATGACGCTATATAGGGCTTTGGAAATGTGGGAACATGGGCAGCTAAGTCTATTCATGAGAGAGGGGGTAAGGTGGTTGCTGTGAGTGACATTACTGGTGCTATCAAAAATCCTAATGGAATCGACATCCCCGCCCTTCTGAAACACAAGGAAGGTAATCCCAACTTGAAGGAATTCCAAGGGGCAGATGTCATGGATCCAAATGAAGTGCTTGTTCATGAATGTGATGTTCTTATCCCATGTGCCTTGGGTGGAGTATTAAACAAGTATGTTTGTATATGTCATTCCAACCTCAAATTATCCACATTACTGTGACTTTAGTTTTTTCTTGGGTTTTGCACACTAGTTATGACATTGCTTTGAAAGAGCTACAACTTAATATTGGTATGCCATTCTTGTAGGGAAAATGCTGCTGATGTGAAAGCTAAGTATATAATAGAAGCTGCAAATCACCCCACTGACCCTGAAGCTGATGAGGTAAGGATACTAACTTGCAGCACTACTATTTCTTATTAGGTATATATTCTGAACTATATTATATAATGGAAGTGATTTCTTTTATCAGATCTTGTCCAAGAAAGGAGTCATCATATTACCTGATATTTATGCCAATGCTGGTGGAGTGACTGTGAGCTACTTTGAATGGGTTCAGGTAAATATCATCAACAAAAACTATATATATATATAAGAATTCCAGAGAGAATTCGTCGTTTCTATTTTCTGTTTCATTCATTCTGATTCTCTTAAACTGAGAGATCAGTATTTATACAATCTTTGTTGTACATGAATCAATTAGTGCATTCACTGAACAACCTGAACAACACACTACTAAGTACTAACTAGGGAAATACAAACTAATTAGTACATTCACTGTAAATATATGTATATATAATATAATGCTAAATTCTCTCGTTGGCTCTATGTTTGCAGAACATTCAAGGTTTTATGTGGGATGAAGAAAAAGTGAACCATGAGCTGAAGAAATACATGACGAGGGCTTTCCAGGACATCAAAACAATGTGTAAAACTCACAACTGTGATCTGAGAATGGGAGCCTTCACTTTGGGAGTGAACCGCGTTGCTCGTGCTACACTTTTAAGGGGTTGGGAAGCTTAAGGAACAATTCACTCATTTTGTTCACATATCAGATGAACCATTTTTCACTACTGTAAAAGTAGAATTTTGCTCTTACCTTTTTACTTTTGGATTAGGCCTTTGTTTTCTCTGTGTGTTCCAGTCATCTAATTTAACTAGCCATGCGAGACTTGCTACTATTAATTATTAAAGCCACCATTTTTCTCGGGGAATGAGATAAAGTTATAAACAGATTTGTTTACTTTGGTTTGCCGTGTGTTTGTTTTTCTTTTTTACTTTAGATATTAAGTTTAATGCATGTAATTGCCCATTGGAGCATGTGTGATCGGTTCTGGAAGTACTTCACAAGAACTATTCTAGCAGAATTTTAGGGAGGGATAAAAGGAGGATTTGGATGGGTTGTTGTTGAGAGTTTGGTTCTAACAATTGGAGCAAATATCTTCACAGGTACTTTCATATTGTTGTCTGTATGAAAGCATAACAAATCTTTGGAACGCTACCCTTCAGTATCTCGGTTGAAAGGGACACCAGATAAGTCTTTTAGGACACATTAAAAGACAATGACATACTTCTTCTTATCTTTTGAGTTCTAAATTTTAATCCCTCGTAATATATTCAACTTCCATTAGATGAATGACATTCCCCAATCCCATAACTACAATCACTTCTTCAACAAAATGTGTGCAACTGTTTGTATACCCTTTCACGGATTGATTCACTTCACAAGTTTCATCCCTTTGTTGTTTTTGTTGAAATGGTTGTGATAGACCCAATTAAGAGTTACTCAAACTAACAACCTAGTTTCACAGACACAATAAAATTCATGTATTGCAAAAACACAAAAACTATCAGTGCAATTCTGTATTAAGATGGTAGAAGGAATTGAAATAAAATGTCTAATTCATATCTATGTCTTGTTTCTGGACTAGCAAGATTAGTAATAGGGCACTATATTAAGAGACGGAAGGCGGTGGGAGAGAACATGAACCCATACACAGTCAAACAGAACACAGGAATAACACAGTTAATACTTAATAGGCACATTCATTCCATAATCTTGGCATACTGATTCAAATGGCCACTTAGAAGTGGCATAAACTTATTTATTGACAGGAACAAGAATGTGTTCTGTTAATGTAGTAATAGTTTTTCAATAATGGGTAGAGATAGGAAGCAAAAAAGAAATCCCTGATATGTGATAACAGGTTATAATATTATACAAGATGCATCAACAAAGCACTGTAGTGTGCAGTTGCTTAAAATCCAGCACTTGAACAACAAACAGGTAAGGGGGTCAATCCCCTTTTTGGCTTTTTTATTATTAGGCAAAATTACGGTGGGAGTCCTTTAAGTTATTTAATTGTAACAAGTTGGTCCTTTAAGTTTTTTTCGTAACACTTAAGTCCTTTAAGTTACATAATGTGTACACCGTTAGTCCTTTTTTCATTTTTTATTAAAAAAAAAAACTCAATTCGCACTAACAGAGTTGATGTGGCCGTGACGGAGGCTACCTATTATCTATCTTGTAAGAATTTGGTCCTTTAAAACTACTGTCATGTAATAATTTAAAACTTTCAACTTAATTTTTTTTAAAAAAAATGGTTCATCTTCTTTTTCATTTAAGTTGAAAGGACCAAATTGTTACGTGACGGTAGTCTTAAATGACAAAATTGTTACAAGACAGATGACACGTAGGCTCTGTCACAGTCACGTCAGCTCTGTTAGTGGGAATTGAGTTTTTTTGTAACTGAAAATAAAAAAATGACTAATGGTGTACAAGTTATGTAACTTAAAGGACTAACTTGTTACAATTAAATAACTTAAAAGACCTAAGTGTTACGAAAAAAACTTAAAGGACCAACTTGTTACAATTAAATAACTTAAAGGACCACGGGTGTAATTTTGCCTTATTATTAATTAAATTCGCAATATTTAACAACAGGAAACACGAGTTTGACCGGCTGGTTCGGTCCGAGTTGAATAACACTGATTAAATATCTGTTTCTTTTTGTCACTGCTTTTCCCACACCCCATCCTACTCACCACACACCCCATAATCTCTTAAATTCCCAAACTACCCCTAAATTAAACATAACCAAACACTCACTCTCACCCCTAACCCCTTCACACCCCCTCACTCCCCCTCACAAACCCTAAACCGAACCCTAACCTCCCAATCCCCCTTCCAACCAAACCTCCTTCTCCTCTCTCTCCCTCTCACTCATCTCCTCCAATCTCTCACTCATCTCCTCCAAGCTCTCACTCATCAACATCAAGGATTTGTTCGCCTCCTATCACTGTCTCTTCTCGTTCATTTGGTGTTAAGGTACCCCTCCCCCATTCTCTGTAAATTCGTTTTTTTTTCTGGGTTACGCTTGGATGCACGCATCCAAACAAGTTTAGGGAAGAAGGCGTTCATATAAACCCATTTGAACACGTTCGGATAGAAGGGTCCGGACGTTGTTTTTTCAAAAGTGAAAAACACCTTGTTCGGTTGGAACCATCCGAACAGGTTCGGTTAGAAGGATCTGAACTGTCGTTTGTTAGTAACTGTTTATATTTTCTTTGGTGTTTTAATTTAGTTGTTTTAATTTGATGTTTTAATTAACTTGTTTTAGCTTGTTGTTTCAGTTATGGCAAAGACGCGAGGTGGTCATTCTCAGTCTGAGTCTGCGCTCGTGCCTCAGGCAGGTAGGCCACCTCCTACGGTTTCAAACCGTAAAAGGAGGGAGGAGTCACATGCTGCTGCTGGACCTGCCAGGGGTAGGTGTAGGCGCGAGCACCCGGCCCTAGCTGTACAAGAGGATATCAGGGTCGACATTGAGCGTGATGCTCAACATCCGACAACTGATCTTGCTGGTCCGGATGTTCATTTTGCTGTTGATGTTGCTGTAGGGGATTAGTAGGATGTTCCTTCTTGTTCAGTTGCACATAATCGACATTGCTGCCGTTGATTTTAATCTTAGATCACAAATATGGGTCGTTTAAATTCTATCTGTTCAGGCACATTTTCCCAAGAAAATGACATCCACTCATTTATCTGACACATTTGAGTGATTGTAAGCCATTGATTAAAACTGTCGGTGGAATCTGAGACGTCCAAAATCTGGAAACATATACCAATGGTTAGGTTGCTAACCTCCGAACCACAAAAATATGTTGTTCGGTTGGACAAATCTGAACCTGTTCGGTGAATTTCAGCCAAACCAATTAATTTTCACACAACAGGGTGTGTGTCAAAAAATTATAATTATACATCCAAGTGGATGGCAGATCGCCTTGCCAGTGGTGGCCTCTATCTTCGTTCCCAATGCATTATTCATCTTTGAAGCACCTCAAACACACAGGTCGTATATGGGCTTGTGCAAGTTCACATCTTGATTGGGGCCCCCCTACCCAATGTTGATTTTTTAGGGCTTAAAAAATGTAATACATAAATTATATAAGGGTTTTTTTTTGGACCCCCACCCCATCCCCTCCTACCCCCACCCAATACCAAAAACCCCAAAATGCCCTTTGAAACCTAATTTTTTTTAAAAATAAATAAATAAATCGTATATACCCCTTTGCGTACGTATATACGATGGCTATTTTTTGTCCAATCGTATATACGTACTCAAAGGGGTATATACGATGCACTTTTTATTTTTTTTAATAATTTGTTTTAATTTTTATTACTAAAAGGCTACTGAAAATTCGTTAAATAGTCAAAACTACTCCAAAAAATTATAAAAACACCACTAAAAATCTAACAAAACCAAAATAAGGCTATACAAATTTTTTTGATTTTTGGAGACTATGAAAAATTAAAAAAATCGTAACAAATAGTAAACGATGTATTTGGGATTTTGAGGCCGTAGTCTCGTAAGTAGTCCCTTCTATGGAGTCTTGATTCTTGATTTTTTGGATTTAATAGTTGTGGTTTCATTACGATTGGAGTATGTTGCTAAAACCAATTTTTAGCCTAAATTATTCGTTCGACGTATAACATCGTCACATTTTAACGAACTACACACAAAACCTATTTTAGGACTTATATAATTTTTATTTGACTTAAAAAATTTTAAAAAAATACAATGGGGGTCGTATATACACACGAGGGGGTATATATACGACCTTATTTTTAGGCATCGTATATACACCTCCCAGGCGTATATACGATTATAGTGAGGAGTTTTCCAATCGTATATACGTCTTGGGGTGTATATACGATGCCTAAATGCATAAGGTCGTATATATACCCCCCAGGTGTATATACGATTGGTCAAAAATTTGTAAAAAAATACGTTTTGAAGAAAGGCGTTTTGGGGTTTTCGGTGTGGGTGGGGGTTTATGGGGATGGGGTGGGGGTACAAAAAAAAACCCATTATATAAATATGCGTGCAGTAATAGCTTGAAAAATAAAAGCAGCAAAGGGTAACTCGGTCGGTGCCTGGGCATCGATTTGATACCATCAGTTTGGGAGTCCGATTCCCATGTAATGTGTTTTTTACTTCTTTTTATTCCCTTTTTTTTTTCTTATTCCCTTTTTTTTCTTCTTCTTCTCCTTTTCATTCCCTTTTTTTGGCATACGCATTTTTTCTCTTCCCTTTCCTTTTTATTGCCTTTTTTTTAAAAGGGTTTATGCATGGGCATGTTTTTTTTACTGCATGTTCTTTCATTTTTTTTAATAATGTTTTTTTTTTACAATTGTTGTTTCTTTTTTTATAGCTGCATTTTGTTTCTTTTTACAATGCTTCAATAAAATGATTAAATATATTATATTTTATTGCTTTAGAAATGTATTCAACCAAAATATATATTGCTTTTAGCAAATATTTTTTTTGAATAAATATATGAAAATTTCCAAAAAATAATTTCAGCACTTTAAAACTTAAATTAATTAAATTGACATTTATTTTTCTAAGAATATTGTGATTTTGAGTTCTTAACCAAATTTCTATTTACGAATTAAAATGGTTTTTTTTAGAAATTTAGTTTTGTGGGTAGCTATAGTATTTTTTAATTTATATTTACTTTTTTCTATATTTGATTATTGGCTATATTCGTTGCTAATTTTAGCTCCTACTAATAAATTATGTAAAACTTTGTCACTAGAGGCCCAATTTGATAAAAGTTGGAGGCAAATTTTTAAGATTTGCACAGGGCCCCTCAATTGTTTGAGACGACCCTGCTCAGCACCTGCTCCCACTGTTGCGTGTGGACGGAGAAGGGGTGTGATCCTTTAGTATAGGCTAGTTGTTGTGTTTTGGGGCTTTACCCCTTTTGTATCAATAAAAAGTCGGAGTATACTCCCTCCGTTACATAATATAAGTAAAAGTGGGCCAACAAAAGTTGATATATATCTGCAAGTGCGTTTGATTCGCTAAGAATGATGAGAAGCTGGGTGAACAACTTCGGTTGTACCTGTTTGATTTGAAAATTGTTTCTGATCTTTGGGCGAGAAATGAGGACAATGGATGGACAAATACTCAAATTCTCAGACTCACAAAACCACAAAGACAACTTTTCTGTCTCGCATGATCTGACTTCCTGATCACTTAAAAAAATACCAAAATATTATTTTTATTTCCTATTCAATAATTTTTCTCTCCCCTCTATTCTCCCTCCCTCTCTCTCCTATCTCATTCCTCCCTCTCTCTCTCTCTCTCTCTCCCCTCCTATCTCGTTCTTCTCTATCCTTTTCTCCACCACTCTAATACCTTCTCATCTCATGAATTATCTCATTCCTCTCTCTTTCTCTCCCCCTCGCTACCTTTCGTCTCTCTTGTACCTTCTCATCTCATGAACTCTCTCCTTCTCTCTCTCTTCCATCTTCTCCATCATATGTTTTTCTTTATAATTTTTTAACTACATTATAATATATGTTATATAAAACCGTTATAAACATTAGAGAGAGAATTAGAGTAAAATTTACATTTGTTTGTTTGTGCTGTCCATTGTTCACCAAACAATATACTGGACAAAAGCTTGTCCAGTGCTGTCCTGTTCAGTCCAGTTCAGTACTGTCTTGTTTGCAAATCAAACAGACCCGTGGTCTCAATTGAGATCAAATATATCAACTTTTGTTGAACTATTTTTACTTATATTATGTAAGAGAGGGAGTATGTAAGGAAAATGATGGGCGTAGGCAAGGTAGTCAGGAACGTCGTAGGAACGGTAGGAGTGTACGCTCCTACCATCCCATGGGTCGGCTGCGCTCCCGTTCGTGCACAAAAGCGTAAATTCATCAGGAACCGCGGCAGGAGCGGTTGTAGGTGCGGACATGATCGTAGGAGCGGGTAGGAGTGTTGGGTCGGGTCGCTCCTACCATTCCAGGTTTTTTAAGTGACTATTTCGGGTCGGGTCCATTTGGAATTAGAAAAAAACCCTAAGGTAGTGTTTGGATGGTGCATTTTCAAATTCATTTCAGTATCAGTACGCACGCCTCTTGGTTCTCTTCTCAGTTCTCTTCTCACGCAGAGCAGAGAACGAGATTTCTCCTGGTTCTCTTCTCTTCTCACGCCGACGGCGAGAGCTCCTCTGTTCGACGGTGACGCGATTTCCCCCTTCGACGACGATGACAACAACTTCTCTCTTCTCCCGCCATTTCTCCTGGTTCGTCCTTGTTCTCCATTTTCGTTTTCATTGAAGTGTTTTGAACTGTTTCAGTTTTGTTTTGTTTGTCTGTTCTTCAATGTGTTTTCTTTTCTTTTTTGAGTGTTATTGTTTCTGTTTCAGTTTTGTTGTTGTTGTTCATTTTTGTTTTCTTTGATTTTTTTCTTTTTTGAGTGTTATTGTTTCTGTTTGTTATTTTTGTTTTCTTTGATTTTTGAGATTAGTGTCTGATCTTTTTTCTATTATGTGTGGTATTATGTTGAAAGGTTTCCACATCAATAGGACATTTGTTTATATTGTGTTCATTTTAAACAGCTTGTTGAGCTTGTTGAATATTGTTTGTAATGGCTTCATCAACTCCTCAAAATTCTATTGGGAGCTCCAATCCAAGTGTGGCTCCACGGAAGAAAAAAGTGCCTAGAAATGCTCTTGGAGCTAAAACTGATCCGGCATGGAAATATGGGCCGGGGTTGCACTTGACGAAACCAATAGGATAATTCAATGCAAGTTTTGCTTCAAAGTATTTCTAGTTCGTTTGCATTGATGAATTGTTAAGAACTTAGTTGTTTTTGTGAGACTTATGTTTCTTATTATGTTGTTTAAGACTTGTTTATTTTGTGAGACTTATGTTTATGTTTGTGTTGTGTAAGACTCGTGTTTGTGCCTTATGGCACCAATTATGTTTTGAAAGACTTATATGTTGTGTGTATGACATTGAAGTTTTTGAGTATTTGTGGTGTTTTTGTGATTTTTTTTCAACTTATTTATGATTTTTATCTTTATTCATATGTTGAGTAAAAAAAAATCTATTCATATGTTTAAAAATATCTTAATTAGCAGACAAGAAAAATGACGCAGATTAATACGTCAGCACGAAAATAATACATGACACTTTGAACGTTCACAATTTAATGCGCTGGAAAATCATAGAGGATCAGCGGCTGTTATTATCTCAGTCCGTTGGATCCTACAACCGATCCATATAATCAACGGTCTCCACTTGACTAATCAATCAACGGTCCTTATCCATTTAGATTTCGGCTCAGCCAATTAATCACCAAAAGGACAGTAAAACACGAATTGTAATTACAATTCAATTCTCAATTAAAGACTAATAATTATGCTTGATTTTTTTTTTGATTTACAATTACAGCCAATTAGTGGTTTGCGAAAGACATGTATACACCACACCATATTAAAATGTGTTTCCAATTCACGTGCTTATCATAAGCATCATTTTTGATAAAACCCTTCCCCAGGTAATTTTATGTTCTAAATATATGTTACTAATTCTTTTTTTTTCAGCCACCAAATATTTTACTAATTCAAGCAATACCATCAAGAACTTGATGATAACCACTTATGTATCAAAACATACGAAAAAAATAATATTGTTGTTGTTTATGTTTACCACAGAACCATTTTTATTAACGTCTGGAATGATGATGCTTATTATTTGTTTGTATATGAGACTATATATTTTCACTGATCTGTTAAACTGGCCTGATGAATTAGTAGTACTGACCCGTGTGTTCCTTCAATAGCGGATATATTTGAATCGTCCCATGATGTAATAATTTACCACCGATGATCAGTTGGTTCAAGGAACCCAATATTCTGATATCTGATATAAGTGGGTGTGTCTCATTCAATAGAAATATTAGAATTTTTATTAGTACTATTAATGTTCACTCGGATTTTAATATTGTTTTCCTTTGCATAGATGTGATGGCATGCTTACTGGCGTTGGATCAGAAGCGAGATTGAACGAGAAGCAAATATAACGAAGTTCAATGTGATTAAGCTGAATAATACTAGGTTGCCTACTTTAACTTATTTTTAGCTAATAGTAATACAAATTAGTTTAAAGTGCTTTGCCGTAAATTATTATATATATTACTAATTTATCATATTATTATTTTAATAGATTTAGATTCAAGATAATCTCATCTGCTGAATCTGACAAAGTTGTTGTTTGCCAAGTTCAAGTTGTTCAATGGTGACCATCAGATTCATATAAAAGTAACCTTTATCATGTTGTTATTTTTTTAAAGGCAAATGAATATATATATGATGTAGTTATTTGAATTAGTGTTTTATTATTTAAGAAAGAAATTTTATGTTGTCTTTCAGGACAAATTGTTTAATGGGGGACGAGTTGTTGATGAAACAACAGAACAAACCCAAAACCTCGATAAAGATCTATTGAAGCTCATCGATAACGCAAAATCATTATCTATGACTTTGTTGAATTTTTTGGTGATTTAGCAATAACTCTTGCTGCTAATGTAAAACAATTGGTGTTCCATAAATATATTCATATTCAGTGATAGCTTCCATCTTTTTATATGCAACCATCTATACTTGCTGTTAATATTGGGGAAAAAAAGTTTCGATCTTTTTATATGTGTTAGACATTGATTTGTATTTTCACAATATTTTTTTGGGTCAGAACATTCTTGAAAGCTAAGGTCCATGTAGCCCCCTTTTTTTTTTGTTCAATAATTGACAGAATAGTGATGCAACTGTCCATGTATGCTTATGAACTTTTTGAGTTATGATATTTTTTTTACCAATTCCCAATCAGTCACTAAAAATACAATTACCTTGCACCTGATCATTAGTTAATACGTTGCTGTATATTAGAGCATGCATATCAGTCATATATTGGGTTGAGATATTGACTATAAACTTCAAAAGGGATTAGAATTAGTTTACTTCATTTATTAAATTAGGTCTACCATTCTTTCTGATAAATCATTCAATGTGTCGAAACGCTCTGATGTGTGCCATATATATATATATATATATATATATATATATATATATATAGAAATGCCGGGATATTATAATTTATAGTTCTAATGGGAATTTTAGGAGAGTCACAAAACTAAGCATTTCTTCTTAATGACTAAATTGGGCACTATTACTCACGATGTCACGTATACCCGTGCAGCGCACGAGTAATGGATACTAGTACATATATACTCCCTCCGGACCTAAATATAAGCAAAAAAATGTGTTGTTTTGGTGGACTCAAATATAAGCAAATGTTAACTAATCTACCCATATTTAATGCTATTTTCCAACAACTACCCTTAAATCAATTCATTAATGTTGTGAAAAGATGACTATTAATTATAGATAGTTTAGTAAATCTATTTGATTTTTCCATGAATTCAAGAAAAGTAAATGCATAAAACCACTATCCTTAATATGTGTGAAAGTAAGTATTTTTACTTATAATTAGATCCGGAAGGAGTATACTACTTGGACAATTTCACCGTTCCTACGTTTCGTGCTACGAACTTGTGTTTTACGAACCTATGACACTACGCCAGAATTGTAAAAAGAGATCGCCACCTTTAGTAGCGTTTATAAAAAAACGCTACCCATTTTAATAACACGCTACACCATTAGTAGCGTTTTAAAGTAAAACGCTACCAATTAGGTAACACGCTAGACGGATCCAGCAGCGCTTTTACTTAAAACGCTAGCAAATTAGAAAACACGCTAGACGGATCCCTAGCGCTTTTATTCAAAACGCTAGCCAATTAGAAAACACGCTAGATAGATCCCTAGCGTTTTTTATAAAACGCTAGGTATTTAGTAAACACTCTAGACAGATCCCTAGCGCTTTTATTCAAAACGCTAGGTATTTAGAAAACACGCTAGATAGATCCCTAGCGTTTTTATAAAACGCTAGGTATTTAGTAAACACTCTAGACGGATCCCTAGCGCTTTTATTCAAAACGCTAGGTATTTAGAAAACACGCTAGATAGATCCCTAGCGTTTTTTTAGAAAACGCTAGGTATGGTTAAATAATATTTTTTTTGTTTCCTATTGAGCTACTTCCTTTCTCGCCTAACACTTTCACCCGAAATGCAAAATCACTCACCCGTAAACGCAAAACCCTAACACCCTAACTCAAATTAACATCATCTCTCTCAAGGAAAATCATCTCTCTCGGTGAACATCATCTCTCTCACTCGGACAACATTGGTGAGTTTTTGTTCCTTGCTCTGTTTCTTGTTAGATATTAATTGTGGGTTCTAGTTTAGAAATATATTAGTTTTGTCACTTGTGCACACTAGACTTTTTTTTTTTTTTTACCACTAGCCTCTTCTTGTTAAACATAAATTAATTATTTGGAAGACTAGACTATATGGTTCCTTTGTCTTGACCAAAGGACCGAGAATAGAAATAGAATATGATATAGATATAGCTTGGGAAAATAAGGAGTGGATTTGAAAAAATTTTAAAAGAGGAATTTTTGTTTGTTTTTTTATATGAATTGATTCTTCATTATATTCGAATTGCTTGATGGGTCATATGTTAAAGTTCTCTTCTCGAGGATTTTATTATAAATATAATTTGGAAATTATGGATAGAAATTGGATGTCCGCCAATAAATGCTGTCCAAGGAGTATCTTGCTTTGGAGTGGATTATTTTGTGAGTAATTGTCTTTGTTGAGCGTTTAGGGACTTCTAGTGGTATGAAATGTCCTTGTTTAAGGTCTTTGTTATGTAAAAATCGCCATCTGCAGAGAGGAGTTGGTACGACATTTAAAGGCGAATGGAATTGATCAAAGTTACACTTGTTGGATAATGCACGGTGAGAAAAAGGTGAATCTTCAAATATGAATGATATTAGTAAGAGATATGCGCCACGGGTTGACACCGGAACACATTCATTTGATGCGAACGAATTTGAAGAGATGGCAAAGGTGGTTGAAGAGGATCTTAATGATTGTCTGAAATGTTTGAGAAGTTGATAAGCGATGCAGAGACACCATTGTATGCGGGTTGTAATGAATTCACAAAATTATTATTTGTGATCAAGTTGTATAACTTGAAAACTCGCCACGGATGGACGGATAAGAGCTTTACCGATTTACTCTCTTACGAAAGAAATGTTGCGAATGATAATGTGCTTCCTTCTCGGACGTATGATGCAAAGCAAATGTTGGGGTCTATTGGCTTGAACTATGAGAAGATACACGCTTGTCCGAATGATTGCATTTTATTTTGGAATGAACATGCGTTGTTAAAGTCGTGTCCTAAATGTAATGCATCATGATATAAGAAGAAAGAGTCCGCTCCACAAAAGGTGTTGTGGTATTTTCCTATAATTCCTCGATTTAGGCGCATGTATCGTAGTTCGAAGATGCAAAACACTTGACATGGCATGAGGATGAAAGGATTAAAGATGGTATGCTCGACACCGGCAGATTCTCCGCAATGGAAAAAATCAATATTGAGTATCCTAATTTGGGGATGACCCGAGAAACCTACGCCTTGCATTGTCTGTGATGGATTTAACCCATACGGTATCGAGTAGCTCCCACGATACATGGCCCGTGATTTTGGCGATTTATAACTTATGCGCCGTGGCTTTGCATGAAACGCAAATATATGATGTTGTCTTTGTTAATTTCTCGGGCCCAAACAACGAGGAAATGATATTGATGTATACTTGGCTCCTTTAATTGAAGACTTGAAGCAAATGTGGGAGGCGGGGTAGAGGTGTATGATGGGTTCAGAGAAGAAAGTTTCACCACGAGGGCTATGATCTTTGGCACAATTAACGACTTTCTGCATACGGCAATCTATCCGGATGCAGAGAGAACAAAAGGCGGTGTGCATGCCCTATATGTGAAGATAACACAGATTGGATGTGGTTGGAACATGGTAAGAAGAATATCTATCTTGGTCATCGTAGATTTTTGCCATCAACTCATCACTATCGATTGTGGAGAAAGGCATTTGATGGGAATACAGAAACACGTAGAGCTCTCCGCCTTTGACGCGACAGTATTTGAAAAGGTGGAAGATTTGAACATTAAATTTGGGAAGCCTTTTGCGGGAGAGATTGCCAAAGCGGGGTGGAAGAAAAAGTCGATTTTCTTTGAGTTGCCATCTTTGGAAGTCATTATATGTAAGGCATTTCATTGATGTGATGCATGTTGAAAAGAATGTCTTGAAAGTGTCATTGGTACCTTACTCAATATGCCGGGTAAGACTAAAGATACCATCAACTCAAGGTTGGATTTGGTTAGTATGGGTTTGAGACCCGAATTGGGTCAGGTAAAAGAAGGGTACACGTACATATCTACCTCCGTGACTCATACTCTATCTAGAAAGGAGAAGACTGCGTCTTTTGTGAGTTTCTTCATGGAGTTAAAGTTCCGGAGGATACTCTTCAAATGTGGCGACTCTTGTATCGATTAAAGACCTCAAGTTAAAGTCTCTAAAGTCCCACGATTGTCATGTTCTCATGGAGAATTTGCTACCCATTGGTATACGATCCATTTTGCCTAAGAAAGTGCGTCGGACCTTAACCAAACTTTGTTTATTCTTTAAGGCGATTTGTAGTAGAGTGATTGACCACGGAAAGTTGCCAACATTGCAAAGAGAAATTTATGTCACTTTGTGTGAGCTTGAGATGTATTTCCCACCTTCCTTTTTGACATAATGATTCATCTAATAGTTCATCCGGTTAGAGAGACACAATTGTGTGGCCCATGTTACATGAGATGGATGTATCCGTTTGAGCGTTACATGAAGATATTAAAAGGATATGTGAAAAACCGATCACGACCGAGGGTTGTATTGTTGAGCGCTACATAGTTGAAGAAGCTGTTGAGTTCTCGCACCGCTATCTATCTAGTCTTGAATATTACGTGGGATTTGCCAAGGTCTCGTCATGCGGGAAGGATTAGTAAAGGGATGACAGGAAATAAATTAGTGATGGTATCAAGGAAAGAACTAGAGCAAGCACACTTGCACGTTCTTCACAATGATAGTGAGGTTGATTCATATGTTGCCAAGCACAAGGAGATTCTTAAGAGTCAATTCGGGAAAGAAGCAAGTTTGGTTAGCAAAAGAACACAATAGGAGTTTCATAGTGTGGCTAAAACATCACATTGATGGTGAGTGTGTTTGAATCCTACTTGATTTCAAAAAGATTGAGATGGTTAGCAAAAGGTCCAAATATACATGTCTTCTCTTACAATGACTATCTAATGAGCGAGTGCACTTTCTATACAAAAGAACAAGATGATCGAGTAAAATGCAAAATAGTGGGGTGACTCTTGTAGCTCATTCTATGCATGCATCCGAGTGCAAAGATAGAAATCCCATATATGCGAATATGTCTTACTTTGGCTTCATTGAACACATATGGGAGTTGGATTACAATATGTTTGAGAGCCGTGTTCAAATGTGAATGGGTTGACAATATCTTTGGTTTACTGATTGATGAATTAGGGTTCATGCGGGTGAATTTCAACAAGTTAGGATATAAAGATGAACCTTTTATTTTAGCATCGCAAGCTCAACAAGTGTTTTATGTCATCGATCCGATTAATATCAATTGGTCTATTGTTCTATTGATGACAAAAAATTTGTGTATAACAACGATGATGATGAAGCACCCGATGATGTTGGTGTTGAGGACGACCCGTTCTTGAGAACATCGGAACCAATAATAGGGAAAATACTTCTATAGAGGATGTTGTATATTTTAGAAAAGATCATAATGATGGAATTTTTATTAAATCGGAAAAAAATACCAAGACGCGAATT
Source organism: Oxytropis ochrocephala (assembly GCA_020916435.1). Taxonomy (NCBI): domain Eukaryota; kingdom Viridiplantae; phylum Streptophyta; class Magnoliopsida; order Fabales; family Fabaceae; genus Oxytropis; species Oxytropis ochrocephala. The sequence goes on along the minus strand of CM037091.1, from coordinate 118,284,818 downwards.
GCAAACAAAATTTTATCTAGGAAAAGGAAAAGGTAATATAGACTTAATGATTTCTCGTTATTTTTATTAATAGATAATTATTATATTGTTTTTGTAAATTTAACAATAACATGGATTATGTTATATTGCAGTCGATGGCATCACTTAGTGATCATGAGATCTAGTGGTCAAGACAAGTAGTCATTTATGTTATATATGGTATAGCTTTAATTTGTAGCTACTTTTGAGTTTCATAATGTAAGTTACTTATTATGTTGTATGATTTGTAAACAAAAATATCTATTAATAGGTTGAATTTTGTGTGTATCTATATATTGGATTGTAATGATATTGGTGAATTTTGTTGGAATGATATTTGATGAATTTTCTTTGGAAGGAATGAATTAATAGGTTGTAATTAAAAGGAGAATAAACAAAAATAAAAAAATAATTAAAAAAATCAGTCAATAGGTAGCGTTTTAGAGTGAAAACGCTAGAAATGAAGTTAAAAATTCATTCAATACCTAGCGTTTTAAAGTTAAAGCGCTAGGAATTGTAAAGAAGGAGCTAGAGGATCCCTAGCGTTTTCTAAAACGCTAGGAATGCTAATAAAGGTGCTATAGCATCCTAGCGTTTTTAATGATGGCGCTAGGAATGCTATAGCACCTTTACTAGCATTCCTAGCGTTTTCTTGAAACGCTAGGAATGGTAAACACGCGCTAGTTGATCCTCAGCGTTTTACATAAAACGCTAGGAATGCTAGTAAAAGGTGCTATAGTATCCTGGCGTTTTACATAAAAGCGCTAGGAATGCTAGTAAAGGTGCTATAGCATCCCTAGCGTTTTTACTAAAACGCTAGGAATGCTATAGCACCTTTTACTAGCATTCCTAGCGTTTTATGTAAGCGCTAGGAATGGTAAACACGCGCTAGTTGATCCCTAGCGTTTTATGTAAAAACGCTAGGAATGCCTCTTAAAATTTTTACAAGGCGCGCCTCTCATCTCCCTCACACACTCACGCGTACAACCCGTAACTCATTACCTAACTTTTCTCCACGAACAACCCGAACTCATCTTCGTTCATCTTCGTTCATCGCATACCTCTTCGTTCATCTTCGTTCATCACCGTTGCACATTTCGTTCATCTCCACGCACAACCTGGTTACCCATTTCTTTCATCTCCACGCACAACCCAGGTTACCCATTTCGTTCATCTCCACGCACATTTCTCGGTATGGATTTTCTTTTTCTCCCGATTGTATTGTACATAGATTGCCACTTTGCTTGCATGTTAGTTATAACAATGTTCTGTTATTGAACAAAAGATTTGATACTAGTGCGTACATGGCTTCTAGGTTACTCTTACTCTAGGTTTACTCTAGGTTACTTAGTGCATGTTAGTTATAACAATGTTACATTATTGGCATTTTGAACAAAAGATGAACTCTTGATACTAGTGCGTGCACATGGCTTCTAGGTTACTCTTACTCTAGGTTTACTCTAGGTTACTTAGTGCATGTTAGTTATAACAATGTTACGTTATTGGCATTTTGAACAAAAGATGAACTCTTGATACTAGTCTGTACATGGCTTCTAGGTTACTCTAGGTTTACTCTATGTATGTTTACTCTAGGTTACTTAGTGCATGGCTTTGATATTACTTTGTGCATGGCTTCTTCTATATTTTGTTAAGTGTTTGTTGGTTCTAAACAATTAGAAAGCTAAAACTCACTCGAGTCTTATTCATTTGGGTGATTGCAAGTCGGATGGCATCACATAGTGATCACGATAGTAGTCGTGGTGGTGATGGGGTGATAGAAACACAAAGAAGTTCACTCCCGAGGAATTACATCGAAAAAGAATATCGTCAATCGGATAAGTAAAGGACACGAGAAATATAAGGTAAGTTAATTACTAATTATTAATGTTGTTTTCTACCTTTCCAAGTTATCTAATTATTTAATGATTTAATTATTTAAGGTCCGATGGAGTGTTAAAGGTTTGCCAATTGGAGACAACGGCACAAATTTAATTAGCTTTATTGGTACTAAGGTGAAGCAAATCTTTCCAATTTCAATTAAAAGTTGGAATGAGAAAGATAATCGAGTTTTGCCTAAACTGAAAGATGATTTTGGGACTTAATACGGTATATAATTTTAGACCTCTTTAATAATCTTATTTAGTGATTTTTAGTTATATTTATTTAATCCATTTTTATGTATAACTAGAAACACTTTGATGTCGATGAGTCCGAAGAGATTGAATCTTGAAGGAAGCGGGAAGGTTGCATAGGGCTTACGTAATCGATGATGGGAAAAAGTATCAAACGCGTCGATGGGACCATCGACAGAGCCTCCAAAGATTGTATGCGGGAATTATAACTAAGGAGGAATGGACCAAATTTGTAGATATACGCACTCACAGATCCGGATTTCTGGTTAGTATATTAATTATTTAAGTTATATATATATTTCACAAGTAGATATCATTCATTAATGTAGTAGTATCTTTTTAAATAGAAAAAGAGCAAAGCGAATAAAGAAAGAGCTTCTAATCCGAGTACCCTTATAGAGGAGGTTCTAGTGGATATCAAATTCTCGAAGAAAGATTGGTAAGAAATTAGTTTAATTTATTATGATTTAATGAATCTTTTAATTTACAGTTGATTAACAATTATTAAACTTAAATAGTTCTTGGAAGAGGGAAAGATCCAACTCAAGAATCCTTGATCGCACGATTATGCGGTTAGAGGCCCGACAAAACAAGGATGGGGAGATTGTGGATCCGAAAACTAAGGAGGTCAAGGACAAAATTGTAAGTATTTTTTTAATCCGTTACTCGATTTTTTTGACACGTGAACATATTTTTATTGTCGATTAAATTTCGTTGACACTTGTTTATTATTTCTATCCGTTACTCGATTTTTTTGACACGTGGACATATTTTTATTCTCGATTAAATTTCTTTGACACTTGTTTATTATTTTTATCCGTTACTCGATTTTTTTGACATGTGGACATATTTTTTATTGTCGATTAAATTTCACTTGACACTTGTTTATTAATTTTATCCGTTATTTATGTTTGTGCATCGTGAAAGCATATCACAATCTGTATCACAAGGAGATTTAACAGATTGTGATGGTCACCAAGATGTCCTTGCTCGTGCCTTGGGAAGGGAAGAGAGGCAGTCGGATTAGAGGTTATGGATATGGGATTCCTCCGACAACCGTGTTTGGGCCAAAGAAGAGCCAAAGCAAAGGGTGCGGGATTGTAAAGTCATGGCGGAAAAGTATGACTAGCTATCCAAGAATGTTCTTTGTGCTAATGGAAGAGAGAGAGATGTTTAAGCGCTCTTGGCACAAAGGATTGGTGCACCATCCCTGCCGCACCACCCCCCTTTGAACCTATTGAGCTCTTTGCACCCCATAGCGCCCGAGATAGCTGCACCATCCCTTCAACACATGTATTTAACAAAACTCGACTGCTTTTTTGTACAATTGTATTTGATAAAATTATCATGTATATTTATTTTTCTTTATAATTGATTTAGGATAGCGTGAGTGTGAGCTATATATTGCAAACCCACATCGAAAGGTTGCAGTGGGTTTGATATGTAACCAATTGAGTGCCACATCGCACAATCAAGGCCATGCACGAAAACCATTTGAGAGTTAGGGTAGACTATTCAATAGAGGGTCACGCACCATTGCTCATTCCAATTGCTAATGCGGATATATTTCTTGTGGATCAAGCGCTTAGTACTTTTGTGGCATGCTTCGAACAACTTGTCGTTGTAAGTGACAATATTTTTGTTAATAATTAAATGACTATAATGTGTGTTAACTAACTAGCTAATTAATCATTTTTTTAATATATACTAGGTACCCCATGTGTCCCGACCTTCCCTTCCATGAAAGTCTCCCAACCTTCCCTTCCACTACCAAACTCTCCCGACCATCTTCTATCTGACCCAGTCCAACATGTTGGTCAATTTCCCAATGATGAATTCCGAACTACATCGATTCTCTAAAGGTCCACATTCAAAAAATGAACCAGGGACGACTCGATTTTTTTACCGCCCGATAACATTGTGGGCTGGAGCGATTGGTAATGATCAACATCGAGGATATGAAAGCTATAGTTGAGATGGATTGGGCCACCGCCATCGATATCGAGTATACCGGAGGTATGTATTAAATTATTTGTACACAATAGTTGTTTATATTAGAGTATATATTAGAGTATATATATGAGGATCCGAAAGTTGTATATATATTATTTATAGGTTTTTGTACAATCGTCTTACGGTCCCTTCTCAACGGACACAGAAGTATTTCTTCTTGTGTCCGGCTTGTATAGTTGTGTTTCATAAAGGTAACACTGAGGAACGCATTAAGACTATAAAGAGTGAAGTACAAAGTTATATCCATTCACGCTTCATGGAAGCCAAGCATTTGAAGAGGCGACTCTTTATTTTTGGCACCACTCAATAATGGGTGAGAAATTTAGTCTTCAATCACTTGTTTAATTATTTTGAGGATTGTATTATAGTGTAAATTAATGTGTACTCATTCGTTTCTTCATTTACTTGCAGGCAACATTGGGTACTCTTTGCAATAAACCCTAAGCACAATGTTGTCTATTATCTGGATTCACTTCAAGGCCATTACAACGCTCTACGAAGACTTCGTAGAATCGGTTGAGAGGTGTGTATGTGTAACCCTCTCATTTTAATTTGTATAATTTAATATATGTATTTTGTTCAACTTAACGTTATATATATATATATATATATGTATGACGTTACTGATTGCTTTGAAAGAATACTTGGGATTATCTACAAGTAAAACAAGATGGCTACCCATAAGCTGTAAGCTTTTTAAGAATCATTCTTATAATTTTAATTGATTTTTGGTCATAAAAATGTGACAATTAAGTTATAATCTTTTGCTTTGTAGTGTCCTAAACAACCAAATAGCAATGATTGTGGGTACTATGTTATGAGGTTTATGAAGGAGATTATCACTCATGACAAAGTAACAATCCCAACCAAGGTAACTACTTAGATTTCTTTTTATATTGATATTATAATACTTACTCAAATTTAATAAACATTTTAATTCTAATTTTATTTCATTTTATTTTGATATTTTCCCAACTTCAAAAAATCCAGAATTACTCTGTGAAGAACTTACAACAGAGAGGGGAGTGGTGCCATTATGTTTCTAGCTTTTTGTAGCAAGTTTTGAGATTCATAATAGTTTAGTTATTATTTATGTTGTATATATTGGATTTATATTATGTTGTAAGTACTTCTTAGAATGATATATATTGGATTGGAAATATTATTTGATGAATTTTGTTGATGAATTTTGTTTGAATGATATATTGGATTGGAATGTATTTTTGAATTTGTTGAAAAGGAATGAATTTATAGGTTGTAATTAAAATGGAGAACAAACCAAAATAAAAAAATATTTTAAAAAAATTCAGTCAATAGGTAGCGTTTTAGAGTGAAAACGCTAGAAATGAATTAAAAAATTCATTCAATACCTAGCGTTTTAAAGATAAAACGCTAGGAATTGTAAAGAGGAGCTAGAGGATCCCTAGCGTTTTTCTGAAAAACGCTAGGAATGCTAATAAAGGTGCTATAGCATCCCTAGCGTTTTATATAAAACGCTAGGAATGCCTAAAAAAAGGTGCTATAGCATCCCTAGCGTTTTATATAAAAGCGCTAGGAATGTTATAGCATCCCTAGCGTTTTATATAAAGCGCTAGGAATGCTAGTAAAAAGGTGTTCTAAACATCCCAGCGTTTTTATATAAAGCGCTAGGTATGTAGTAATAAAAGGGCTATAGTATCCCTAGCGTTTTAATTTAAAACGCTAGGAATGGTAGTAAAAGGAGCTATGGGATCCCTAGCGTTTTTATTTAAAACGCTAGGAATGGTAGTAAAATGAGCTATGGGATCCCTAGCGTTTCTAAAACGCTAGGAATTGTAAAAAAGCGCTGGGTCAATGGCTAGCGTTTTATATAAAACGCTACGTATGTCTAAAACACGCTGGGTAAATGGCTAGCGTTTCTTAAAACGCTACTAATGGGGTGTACGCATTAGTAGCGCCAGCTTCTCTAGCGTTTTAAAACGCTACCAATGCCCAAAAAAAACGCTGACAAAGCTTGTACGCTGGCGTAGTGTGACCCCCTCTGTAGCAAACGTAGCTGAGAATTTGGGCCTAGCTGAAGATGGAATGGAAGACATTGAAATTGGGCCTACTATCAAGCATAAGCCCAAAAACAAAAGAAACACCAGCAAGCCCAAGTGGCAAGATGACTTTGTTATGAATTAGTGATATTTTGTTGTCATGCCTATTTTACCTAGGATCTTTTTCTTTGTACGAATTATGCCGTTAGTTGTCCTTGTATTATTCTCCATTTTGGATTGAGTGTGCTAGCACATTGGTGGCGTACAATGTTTGGCTATATGTCCGAGGAAATCCATTGAATAAAGGCATGAATGAATTAAGGACAAAATAGAGTCACCTCCACTCACGGAGGAAAGCTGTCATTACTTTACCAATTTCTTCTCTCTCTTTATTTCTTCCTCAGAAGCTTGCCCTAAATCTCATTTTTCCCTATAAATACACCCTTCCATTTCACTTATTTCACACACACACAACACTCTCATGGATACTCACGAATACACAATACTCGTGATTCTCGCACTCACGCGCCTTCACCATCGTGGCACAATCACAAACAGATAAAATGGTGTCTATTTCGAGAGTCCAAACCCCATTTTATGCAGGCTTAACGACAACATCACATTTGAAGCTCTGAAAGAAAAAATAACAACGAAGGTGCGGTGGAGGGAGGCGAGCAAGAAGTCACCGGATCATTTATCGCTACCCGACTACGGGGCGATAATAATCGTGTTCGATGGTCCACCATGGATGTGAAGAACAACGATGACGTTCGAGTGATGATGGACCGTTTTGACATATTTCAGATGCGGAGTCCTATTCAGCTGTATGTCGAAACCAGAAGGATCGTTGCTGAGGTCCTTCGACGTCTCCAACCACCATCTCACTAGTTTCTACCGTGTTTTTATTTCGTTTGTTGTTGCGTTATGTTATTTTTTTTCATCAATTTCATGTATTGTATCGTTTCGTGATTGAAAACGCGTCTTTAATTAATTTTAATTTGTTTTTAATTAATTATTTTTTTTCGGAAATACCTTTAAAACTAGGTAATTAGGAAGGGTGGTAAATGATTTCGGATTACAAAAATTGAGGTAATTCCGGTTCACAAATTGTGAACCGGAATTACGTCAATTTTTGGTAATTCCGAAAATCATTTTACCCCCTTCCGGAATTACCTATTCCCTAACATAATTCCGAAATTTTAAATACTAGTGCGTTGACCCGTCCGATGGACGGGGGCAAAACTTCAAGTTCTACGGAAGGATAATGGATCGAAAAATAGTTGATAATGAGTAAAGGCAAAGTTTAAGTGCCAAAGTTTGTTTAGAGTGACAATAGTTGTTTGCAACCTAACAACAATTACATAATAATTGGGTTATCAGCACTAAAAATTAAATTAGCAACAATTTAAGATCTTGGGCAAGATACAGACTACAAATTAAACCCTAACAACATTAACATAGATAGTAAGCGGCGAGCCGCCAATTTGCATATCGAGAATGTCGTCTATCTTCAAATTCGGTTCTTTAACAAAATTAGATTACTTGAGAATTGAAAGCTTAGGTTTTGCGGAAGGATAATAGAGGGAAAAAATAGCTTGTTTAAATATGGACAAAACAGGAACATAATCCAAATACAACCATCATAATCCATAAACATTAAAACATGAAAGCATAATTTACACACAGATATTTGAATTTCCCTCAACATCTAAAACAAATCCTTGGAGCATCTTCAACAATTTACACTTTCACCATAGTTGCTCTTTTATAAACACATCATTTCATTCCCATAGAAGCTACATCATAGATAAAAGATTTGAATGAATTTCAAGATTTCTGAGCACTGCATAAAAGAAAACACAATCAAGTTCAGGAATATTTGTTGTATGGAAAAAATGCATCTTATTTTCCAGTACAAACATAGTACAAACATATCAATGAGTAACATAACATGAAGACAAACATATACATCTTTTATACTACTCACTTCTTTATTATTTACTAAATTGAGTAAACAAATAAGACATCATTATTAACGAATCTGTTCTAGCAACTCATGTATACAAAAAAACGTATATCATATAATATAAAAGAGAGATTAAGAACCAAAATATTCTGGAAATAAAGGCATAGATAGTAACCAAGTGTTAAAAGGGAATAGTTAGGACCTTTCCAACACCTAGACACTTAGCCAGACAAATTCACCAAAATAGCTGAGTTTTAGTCTATTTTCAAGTTCAAGAGAGGCCACTAATTATAGAAGGAACCAAACATATTTTGACAATGAAATCATAAACCATGCAGATAAACTAATAGCAAGGATTTTACCGGCAGCTAAATAACATAATAAGCATTATACCTAGGAATTTATCAATTTGCATAGTAATGTAAAGAAATACAATTTCATAAGACTATCATTGCATCTGGTATTGCCTTTATCAAGAATCAATAAGACAAACTAACAAACACATTTCTCATTACTTGCTTTTCACCTAGAAAAAATTCAAAATCATTCTCTCATCTTGATAAAAATCAAAACAATTATCACAAATACATGGCAGTAACAAAGAATTACAAAAAGAGATACAAATACCTATGATATTTGTGGTATTTTTCTAGTAAAGCAATTAAGTGGTAATCATGTGAAGGGAACCCAATCAAAGAAATACCACTTTTATAGAGGCCAGGAAACTTCCAAAATAACTAATAAATAACTCTTGCCCATTGCAGCAAGTGGATTGAACACAATTGAGTTTACAATAAAAAGAAGTACCACTTTTATAGAGGCTAGGAAACTTTCAAAATAGGAAGGATGTAAAAACCAAAACCCCATATTCTTAGGCAACTAAGGCAAGAAACATTAAATGCTTGAATGAGAAATCAAAACCCCAACACATAAAAATAATTAAAGAGAAAAACAAAATAAAAAAGAAGAACAAAACCTTAAATAATCACTGAAAGAATTATCCTCAAATTTTAACAATGTAGTTTCTTTCAAGTCACTTCCCCAAAGATAAACTAATAGCAAAATCCAGCAATCCACCAAAACAATTCAACAAACTGAATTATGATAGGGTTCTTAAATAGATGAGGTTAAGCTTAAGATTGAAAACAACCAAAGAATGATATAAAGAATGATATGAGTGAAACACAGAAGATATAACCAATCAGTTAAAGTGCTTACACATGCACTTCAAAACCACCACCATATAGTGACCAAGATTGATGGAGTGCCAATTAGGCCTAAATACTCAATATCTGAGAATCCCCAATAAGATAAACAAAATCAAAAGTATGACTATGTCAAGGTATAGTTGTAACATAAAATTGAAAGTTGTAAATGAAGGAATGAACCAACAAATAGCATAAACATCTAATAACATCATAAGCTCATCAATTCCCACAATTAAATATACACATTTGAAAGTTAAAGTTAAGTAGATAAGGAAAGGAAAATAAGGAACAAAATAATTTGAATTTTCACAAAACATGTATCAAGCTTACATTTTCACAAAGCGCACTCTTATAGTAAGTATGTTACTAATTCGGATACCTGCAGATTTCACAAATGATTAATAACTTGTAGAAAACATAAAGGAAGGACAAAGACAACCAATGAAATATGCAAGAAATCAATGAGTGAAAGACACAACGACCGATGATTCTGTTTCTCAAATTTGCAAAAAGAAATGGGACTTTGAGTCATGATCATCATATGTAAACCGATTCAATTGAATAACATCCAAATCCAATCGCAATCCACTTTATCTAATAACAAAAATTTTACTAACAAAAATTAATTAGAAATTACTCTCACCATCATTAGTAGGTGGTTCCTCCCCCCTTATTTGCTCATTTACTTCTTTTTTCACTGGCCCTTTATTCTCACTCCATGTCTTCGATTCTCTGCATCAGCAAAAACTACCCAATAAGTAACAAATACCCAAAGCATATTAAGGGAATCTGTGACTATCACAAAGCACATTGACAATAATAAGGATGTCAAATACTCAAACATATCAGATCCCACAATGCAAAACAAAATGATGAATGGTCAGGCTCCACAGCCTCTTTCTTTTCCATAAATCTCTCCTTCTATTGAAATTAAAGTCCATCCATTAGAAAATATACATAGAAATATTGATTTGCAATGAAATAGTAACTAAGTAAAACATATAAAAAATATTTATAGAAACAAAAGCGATAAAAAATTAAATTCCTTCTATTAGATGATTATTTTCACAAATAATGTATTCTGGATCATCATTAGATAAGCTAGATCATTTTATAAGAAACTACTAAAGAAAACTTGAGAAGTTAAGGGAAAAATAAACCTACAATAGACTGTTGAAACTCAGCTCCAAGATAGCCACTGGATACACGGAATCAGTTGTATCCTGTTGCTAAAAGATTCAATCAATTGATTCCTATCAACCATATTGACCACTTCCTGAAGGATTAATTTCCTCATCAATCTACAGAACCATGTCAATTTTTGATTTAGATTGGACGGATTATAATATCATGTAGCAAACACCTTATTATTCACAACATGTTTGTGTGTATTTAAAGTGTAAAACTTTGAAAAAATAGATTGAAAGTAGAAGAAAATATACCACAACACAATTGATACAGATTTAAGGTTAATTTCAGCAATATTTTGATAAACTGCACAAACCCCCATTCAATGAAGGTAGAAGCTCAAAATTAGTTCAACCAACATAAAGAAAACCCGATCATCATAAATCCACATCAAGAAAGGCTCAAACATTAATGAAAAAGAGAAATTATGTACCTTCCATTACTAATCTCATTTTTAGCAATGAAGCCAAAAAGGACCAGATTTGCTTCTTCAATCATCTTCTTTTTAAAATATTCCGCAGCTCCTTAGCTTTTGCCTCTCGAAAACTCGTTGGTCCCAAAAGCGTCGCCGCCACCGTCGTCGAAAAAAAGACACCCGCGTCTTCTGCCGTCATCCTTGCCGTCGCCACCAAGCGACGTTTCCACGCGCCTAACCGGAAACCTCCGCCGTTGTCTCCCCTCCATTTCGCCGTAACCCCTATTGGGAGCTTCCTTTCCGGTTGTGGCCACTTTCGCCGTCGATTCTTTCTGGTATTCCCCTTCCCTTGCGCTATTCTTCTCTTTTGGAAATACAGACGATGAAGAAAGGGGGAAATAAATAATCAAAGAGGAAAAGAAGAAGGAATGAATACGAACTAAGGGATAGAGAGCTTCGGGATGGTGATTCTGTGCGGTGGTGAGGCAAATAGAGAGAAGAGGATGAAGAGAATGTGGGTTTGGCCACGGAGAGAGATGGTGACGGAGAGAACAGTGAGAGAGATAGGGAAGTGAGATTGAAGGAGATATTGGGAGAAAGTTGGCGTGTGTTAATTGTTTTTGCGTGTGAGAAATGTTTGAGGTAAAGTGAAAGTAGTGAAAAAGGAGATATAGGGAAGAGAGAAGGCAGAAGAAGAAACACACTTGGCAAGGTCAAACTGAAATCAAACCTGAAAAAGCCTGTTGCCTCCATTACTTGCTGCACTCCATTACTGTTCACTTGAAGGTGCTGCAAAAAAAAACTTCACCTGAAAACTTCACACATGGCAGACAATGGTGGAGCGACGGGGCAGGAACGCCACACATGGCGGTGACTCACCGGTGGAAATTTTGGAGGGAAGGGGGGTCATTTTGGCGGGATCTACGTGGCATCATCCTACGTGGAGACTACCATCGGATGTAAATGTAGAGATTGCTGGGGGCATTTTTGTCCAAAACGTATATTATGAGGGTGGGATGTAGGTTGAGGGGGGTGAGAAAATCAAAAGCCAAACCCAAATACTAGTATCATTTTATTGACTGTTATTCAAAGGTAGGACAATTTGACCAAAAAAAAAAAAAAAAAGGTAGGACAATTTATCGGTTACGTGGAGAAGAGTGATTGGTTTAAGTGCAAGTGAGTGAAAACGATCGCTTCTTAATATTGTCGATGCTGCTCGATTAGACACACTTTGTTTTGCCTACCCCTCTCTCTCTCTCTCTATCTATCTCTCTCTCTCTCTTCAGGAGAAGGAAGAAGAAGGCGAAGATTCACAGAACAGAACCCACTCAGAAGCAAATCTCATAACCCCTCATTTCCTAGAACTGGTATGCAATAAAAAATCACTCCTTTTTCTTTTCCTTCACTTCACGCTCCATCAAATCAAATCAAATCAAAATCAAAATTCAATAAATAAATATGCCTCTCTCTTTCTTCAACCCGCCATCTCTCAAATTTTACCACGCTCCTTGTTTGGATCCAATTCTCATTACTCCAATTTCACACCCCTATATATCAACAAAGCATCTTTCTTTTTGGTATGTTACATTTCTCTGTACCCATTTTCTCTTCCCACTCACATCTTAGGGTTTATAAACCCTAAACTTGAAGGTTTTATTTTTATTTTTTCTATGCGCTAGATTTGCACTTATTTTATTTCAATAGCTCATTGGATTGGTTACCGCTTATTGGTTCCTTGTTTACATTGGAGAAATGTAAAGTTCTGATTTCACATAGCTTTTTATGGTGCATTTGGGGATTTCCCGGGTTTTCGCTGTAAAGTATATCATACCTTTAACCCTAGGAAGTTTTTTTTTTCCTTCTCTTTGTAAAAGAAATCACCTCGAAATCCCTTGGCTTTAAAATCCTCTTAACTTTCCTTGGGTATATCATTGACAACCCATACAGCTACCTAGTATATATTCCATACAGATTTTGTGATTAATGTATGGACCTGCAGGTGTTCGTCAGTTAGTGACAAAATTCTGAGCCAATCATGTCAGAAAATGCAGAAATTGATGAGCGTGTTGACCTTGATGATGAAAATTATATGGAAGAGATGGATGATGATGTGGAAGAGCAAATAGATGATGATGGAGGTGAAGATGAAAATGCTGAGGGTAGTGAGGAAGAACCTGACTATGAGGAGTCAGCGGCGGAGGCTGGTCGGAAAGATCGATTGCCTGAAGTAGAAAAAAGTGACATTGCCGCTGAATTTGTGGAAGATGAGCAAAAGCCGTCTCTCATTGATGAAGATGAGAAAGAAAAGCATGATGAACTTCTTGCTCTTCCTCCTCATGGTTCTGAAGTCTTTATTGGTGGACTTCCTCGGGATACATGTGAAGATGATTTAAGGGATTTGTGTGAGCCAATGGGTGATATTCATGAGGTCAGGGTCTTGTTGAATTGCCCTTATTATGTAGTGAAGCTTTCCTTTTCAGTACCTGGGGGAAATTTGTTATTACTAATAAGAATTTGATTTGTTGTTACTGTTTAGGTTCGGTTAGTGAAAGACAGGGACACCGGAGACAGCAAGGGTTATGCTTTTGTGTCTTTTAAAACACAAGAGGTGGCACAAAAGGCCATTGAAGAGATACACAGCAAGGAGTTCAAGGTATTCGCGTTGCTTTTTAAAAATCTTATTCATTATAGTTACTTCTCTAGACAATTTTCAATCAAAAATCTTATCTTGGTGATCGCTTTTAATTAGTGTTACATTGTTCATGATGTCAGGGTAAAACTTTGAGGTGTTCACTGTCTGAAACTAAACACAGATTATTCATTGGCAATGTTCCAAAAACATGGACGGAGGATGAGTTTAGGAAAGTCGTTGATGGTGTTGGTCCTGGAGTTGAACACATCGAGCTCATAAAGGTTTGGGGTTGTACTCATTGTGCTTCTAGCTTATATTAGATTGTTGTAAGGTTTGTGTTTTTAGCGCCAAATTGCCAATCCATTTTTGCCTATTACAGGACCCTCTAAATCCTAGCAGAAATCGTGGCTTTGCTTTTGTTTTGTATTACAATAATGCATGTGCTGATTATTCACGGCAAAAGATGGCAAATGCGAGTTTCAAGCTAGAGGGAAATACCCCAACTGTCACATGGGCAGATCCAAAGAACTCACCGGACCATTCTGCTTCTTCGCAGGTAATTTCCTGGATGAAACTGGAATTTCGATGTTAAAAGTGATCTTAAATTGTTTGTTCCCTATCATTGTATCAATTGTTTGTTTGGACATTTATAGGTATAATCATTGCTTCCCTTTTCCTTGCTTATCATATGTTTCACCTTTTTCTTCTCTACCTTGAGAGCTCATTTACAAATTTTTCCTTGCTTTTGACATGTACCTCAGCTTGTAAAAAACCTCTTTCCTGAGCATGATCTAGGTGCTATGCCGTTGATTTTCTAAGCTACATTTGAAATTGTCAATTAAAATCAATTTGAGTAAATTGGCTCATTTGTTTTTTAAAACAAGTGAAATAAATTCATTGTTATCTACAAATTCTCTGGGATAAGAAAAAGTATAGTCAGAATAAGGTTGCCTTATTCCGATGTTAGGGCGTATGACAAGTTTCAGTGAGGACCTGATAGTGATAATCTAGTACTCACAGTGACATATTAATCAAGGTCCATCAGCAGGATATTAACCTATGACCTTTTGTGTCTCCTCAATTTAGTTGTTACCACTGACCATCTTTGATTGGTGGGTTCCATTATAGTGACTTAGCCTTTAGTGGCCCGATCTTTTACCTTTGGATAAAGAATGTGAAGTTCAAGAACTGTACCCAGTACTTTTTGTTATGCCTCGATCTCGGTCTTTATAGATTTGCATAAAGTACATGAATAAATAATCCTAGTCATATTCAGCAGTTTTAGCTCACCTGGCACTAGGTCTTTGTGGGGACTGTTTGATCCTGGTTGAAATCCATCTTAGGATGTTCTGCTCTTCGTCTCCTTAAGAGTTCGCCACCTTTTTTAATCCCCCACCAAGGTAATTAAAATTGCGCGCAGGATCGTATAATTGCTCGATTTTACGAGCTTTTCCACCACTTACAATTTCGAGTACACACAATGTCGTTTTCTGGTGGGATTGGAATCAGTTTGAAGCAGCGTGCTTGTGCGATCCAGGTATGTTGTTCGGGTTTAAACACCCATTTGCAAACAGCCAGAAAACCTGGACTTGGAGTTTCGATTTTTTATGCGACTGTCATTCTCCGCATCCCTGATCTCTGTCAGTTTTTCTTTGATGTGGCTGTTTTCCGTTCGCAAAGGTTTCTTGATCCACTGTTGGTCTCTATTGAGAAGGTTTGGTTCTCCATTCTACAACTACTTGAGATGCGATCCACATGAGCTCTCTCCTTCCCTTAGTGAGTCTATGTGCTCTTTGTTTGAGAGCTCTGCTTAGCGGCCGTGAACCCCATGTGCGACCAAGAGGCATGAGTCCTCTGTTTGCACACTAAATAGAAAAACCCTAGCTATTTTGGGCTCAAACAGTTTTGGGCTTATTCTGGAATTGGATCACATTAAATATAGCACCACCTCGTATATATAACTTTACTAATAAAATTTATTAAGAAAGTTTATTGAATTTTAAAGAAATATGACTATACTAAGAAAATTTATAATAGGAAATTTTATGAAATATTCAAAATTTTGACTATACAAGGAAATATGACTAGGAAATTTATATTAGTTAATATGACTGTAATGAAGACATATTAAATTTATTAAGAATTTATTATAAGAAATATGACTATACTAAGAAATTTTATAACAGGAAATTATCAAAAATATTAAGTTTTTTTAATATACTAGGAAATAGGAAATTTTATGTAATATATAAAATTTGACTATGCAAGGAAATATGACTAGGAATGTATTGAGGACATATTAAATTTGTTAAGAATTTATAATAAGAAATATGACTCTACTAAGAAACTTTAGAATAGTAAATTATCAAAAATATTTATTTTTTGACAATACTGGGAAATATTAATATTAGTAAATATGATTTTACTGAGGAAATATTAAACTTATTAATAGTTTATGATAAGAAATATGGCTATACTTTTATAATCTTTGGTCTCGTGGCTCTCCTTAATTAAATCCTTCTAAGCTGATTTTATTTATGTCTTTTCATAATAATTATCAAGCATAATAATTATGTGCATTCTTACTTGATAATATTGATATTTTATACTATTAAGTATTGTTATTAACTAATTATATTTGCATATTTTTGTATTAAATTTTTTGTATCAAAATAAAATCTAGTTTAATACTTTTGGTAGGATCTACATTTTGTTTTGTCTATGTTTCCGAATATTGTTACAGTCTACAGAGCTCATATCTATCCCTCCTTGAGCTCTTGTGGATTGCATCTTCCCCTTTTGTTCTTTCCTTTATTTTCTTTGATAATCAATCCAAAGTTTTCCTTCATTTTTATTTCTCTTTATTTGATTCTCTTTTGTTTTGCTACTTTTCTCACATCTTTATCCTTTGGGGAAAATTCCTCCCTCCTTTCCCAATCCTTCATGAGCAAGGGTTGAGCTCATCATTGTTTGTGTAAATACAACTCTTGGTCATTCGGTCAATTTGAGTTCCTACTTTTTTCTCATATCCCATATATTTCAATTTTATCCAGCTCTTGTCACGTTTCTAAACATTTTCCCTTCACATGGATATGTACAGTGCTTTTTATTACGAATTTTCAAGGTTTTTTGTCTATATAAAAAAAGTTAGTTAATTAAAGCTTTGCTTTCCAACTTTTGTTTTTGATATTCCCAGGTTAAAGCTCTATATGTGAAAAACATTCCTGAGAATGTTAGTACTGACCAACTAAAGGAGCTATTCCGTCGTCATGGTGAAGTAACAAAAGTGGTCATGCCACCTGGCAAAGTTGGAGGGAAACGTGATTTTGGTTTTATTCACTATGCAGAGAGGTCAAGTGCATTGAAAGCTGTAAAAGATACCGAGAAATACGAAGTTGATGGTACTTGTTTTATACAATAGAGTTATAAAGCAGTTTTGCCCCTGCAAGTTTGTATCTGTTTTTTCTTTCTATTTTCCTGTTTAACTGAAATTTTATGTGTAAAATAACAACAGGGTGAAACCAACTTATGTATGCATAAATAATCTTTCAATAGTGCTGCTGGTCTTCTTAACAGTAAAATATGATCCTCTTTTTGAATATAGTCAGTATGCTTATTTAATATGTTGGTTGCATTTGAACTGCAGGACAAATGCTTGAAGTTGTTCTTGCCAAGCCTCAAGCTGAAAAAAAGCCTGATGGTTATGGCTACAATCCTGGACTTCATCCAGCCCATGTTCCACATCCTGGCTATGGTAACTTTTCTGGAAATCCGTATGGCACTTTAGGGGCTGGATATGGTGTTACTGCTGCTTATCAACAGGTACGTTACAACTTGCAACAGATATTTACAATTGAGGTGTTTAGTTCTCAATTTATTCTTCAGTCTGATATGTTTCCATCTTGTGGGTTAATATTACGTTGAAACAGCCTATGATATACGGTAGGGGTCCAATGCCATCAGGAATGCAGATGGTTCCGATGGTTTTACCAGATGGTAGAATTGGCTATGTGCTGTAAGATGTTGCAACTTATATAACTTATTTCTTTTCCTTATATTGTATGTAATAATATCATAATCTTCATATTGGGGATGTTCTGCAGTCAACAGCCTGGTGTACAGGTACCAGCTGCCCGACCCCGCAGAAATGACCGGGGCAATGGTCCAAGCGGTCAGCCAGGCCGAGGAGGAGGTGGTGGTGGTAATGATGAAGGAAATCGTAACAGGAGGTATCGACCCTATTAGTTGTAGAAGGCAGATAAATGCTATGTGGCTCATGCTACCTTGGTGGCAAGAGGGGCTTTGGGGACCTGATGCATCTCACAATTCCGATCCCATAGAGACAGAAAAAAATATATATAAAGAAAAAATTGATTTAGGGTTAGAACCAGTGATATTCTATTAAGTTTATGTTGGTACCTACTGCTGTTAGATGATGAGTCAGCTGACGAATTGCCCATCTTTTCTGCTTGGAATGCTTAGTGACATTTTTTATCGACTACCAGTAGAAAATTATCTTAATTTGGCTTCGGCAAACTTTCCATGATTTTGTCACTCATTTTTCATGCACTTCTCCATCGCTCTTGACTGCTTGTTGAATCCCTTGACCAATTTTGTGATCTTAAATAGATCAGCAATATAGCAATGCTGATACATAATTCAGAAACCAAATCACTTTGCCTTTTCTAGCACTTGCTCGTGTCGTTGGGGATTACTAGAACTTATTTTTTTACGATGGAATTGAAATAGCTGGTGAGACTTTTCACGTAAATAAATCTTGCATGAAAAGGTTACATGAAAATTTTGCATTTGGTATTTTTCGCCTTAAGCATTGGATAGGTGTTGTATTATTAAAATATATAAAACTGTTTGTTTATAAAGATATATGAACAAAAATACTTTTTTTGGGGTAACAAATGAGAAGAAACTGAAAAAGACTGATAGTCTACAGTGGCACATTCCTAGACGGGCGTTGAAATGGATGCTACACTTTGTAGATTCTAAGTAAATGCACGTCTGATAGTCTGCAGATATGAATACAAACACTGTTTGGATTGAGGATTTGGTGTCATGCTCAATCCCGGATTTGGATTCTTTCATTCAATCTTTCTCAATCATCCTCTACACTCTATCTCTATCTTAAAATACTTATAATAATATATTTAAGAGAGAAAGTAAGAATTTATGAGAGATAGAGAGTGTAGAGGATGATTGAGATGGTGTTGAATGAGAGGATTCAAATGCAATACAGCAGATCAATGTTTGAGCAGCTGTACTGAGGTGAGGCATTACAGCACTTGCTATTTCTAACTCTAGAAAATAACCAAGATCATTGCAATCAAAACAGTAAATCTAACAGAACAATGGTTCTTCTGATATTTCCCTCAAAAAACATTCTCCTGTTCTTTTAACTCATTTAGCGACTTTTTCAATCAAGTCCGCATCTCACCTCTCTTACACCGCTTTATAATACATACAGTATATGAGATAAACAAAAAAACCAACTGAAAGTGCCACATCAGCAACACCTATAACTGAGGAGCAACCCTGATTCAAGATGTCAATACAACAAAATAACACCTGAATGGTTTACTGACAATGGTTGCAAAGATATGTGCATATTTTATTCCTGAATCGATCAAATGAAAGATTAACAGAGGAGTCAATTTGATAATTTTATGGTGAACATGTCAAATAATAATTAATTTTTGTCTACACTTGATATAATAGGAGGAGTCTAGGAGATGTATCAAGTGGCTAAATCAATCGTGTAACTGGATGATATATCAAGAACCAATTCAGTTTACCAATCAAGTGACACAAAATCAAAAAAGTATATATATATTTAGTGTTTGTGTATAAAATAATAAAAAGAACAAGGCTGAAATCAAATCAAATGGTATGATGTGAAAGCTGACGAAGAAGTATTTGGAAATCATCCAATTTAGGAGCCCATTGGGGGTTTATGCAGAGTGGGCGAACATTGGTGTAATCTTCTTCCATAGAGGATGATGAACCCTTTCCCTTCTTCCCCTGCTCCTCAACCTTACTATTATTACTTGTTTTCTTCTTCTTCATCTTCTTACTATCACTTGCTCTTTGCAATGCCCATAGTATATCTGACCCACTAATCTGCTCGCCCTCTTGCTTTTTTTCCTGTTTTGAAATTGGAGTTGTATTAGATTGGAGATTGGCGATGAGATCTTGACCCGATTCCTCAACTTGTTGATGGTTAGTGGATATGGATATATCTTTGCGTCGCCGCCGTGGTAGATATGTGGCTGAGACGGAGGAGGGAAGTGTTGCGTGTTTTGGGATAACGACTACGTTGGAATACCAACACCACATCTTTTCCTTCTCTCTTTTACGCTGCTTCCTCCTCCTATTCAAATCATATCCTCTTTCCTTTTATTTTCCTTTTTTTAGTATATATATATTCATTCACATGTAAATTTTCAATTATTATTATTATATAATAAAATATTTGAGTTAAGTGCACTTAAAGCCTAACCATGATTGACCATCAATCACACCACAAAAGATCATATCCTTTTCTCTTACTAAAAAAATAGCCATAATAGTCTTTTTCTCCATCGATGAAAAAATTCGGTGACCACACAAATACTAAATTGTGGTTAGTATTTACCCACTCACTCACCTTACAAACACTAAATTATGGTTAGTATTTACTAACCATTGAATTTTTATATAATGGTCACCGAAAAATTTAACAATTGTTACTAAAGAATTTCTTATTATCATAAGTCTTTGCACTTTTCTCCGGCGGTATAGTCCTAATAACAATATCAACAATGTTATTTGGACAAAAAAAATTTAGACAAAAATAGACAAAAACCAACTTAGAATATCAATTAACCAAGTTTTTTAGGTCATTAACCAAGTGATCAATTAACCAAGTTTTTAATCAACGCCTCGAAAACTGTGAAAAAGTAGGTTGGTTAATGGTCTAAAAAACTTGGTTAATTGGTGTTGTAAGTTGATTTTTATCTATTTTTGGCTGAAATTTTTGGCTACATAACATCATTGTAATAAAAAAATATAAAATCACCCAATTCAAAGGTGCATGCATGCATTCAGGTTTGCTTTTTAACCTTTTTATCTTCTTCAAATACAAATGGTTTTATGGTGATGATACTCACAAGTAGTAATAATAAATAAAACAAGAAAAAGAAAAGCAAAAGTCATAATAATTTTGATGTGTTAGAAGCAGGAGTAGAAACAACCGGGTACTTATCAACACAGTCATCCCAAGGGTTCCCTCGCCAGTCCTTCCCCACCGATACCTCCTGCATTGCCTTCCATACAGCGCTGTTACACTTAAAACCCGACCCGAATGCAATTTGCCAAACCCGATCCCCCTTCGATACCCTTCCCTTAGCCTCCGTATAAGCCAACTCATACCAAAGTGAACTACTAGAAGTGTTCCCAAACCGATGCAGAGTCATCCGAGGCGGTTCCATATGCCACTCATCGAGTTCCAAATTCTTACGCAACTCGTCAAGCACCGCTCTCCCTCCAGCGTGAATACAGAAATGCTCGAAAGCCAGCTTAAAATCCGGTATATACGGCTTCACCTTTGACCCCTTCAAAACCTTCCTCCTAACCAACGACACAAAGAACATCAACTGTTCCGAAAACGGCAGAACCAAAGGTCCCAACGTTGTTATATTTGTTTTCAAAGCATCTCCAGCGACCGCCATTAACTCCCTCGCCAACGACACACCAACGTTACCCGTTTCGTCTTCTCTTTGGTAAACACAGTTGTAATGCTTATCGTCCGCTTCCTTATGAGTTAAATGCGGTATGGACCAGCTTATACTTCGAACGCCCTTTGTCCGAGGATTTGTTGGAAAGGAGTATAGCGGCCCCACCCATTCGGAAAATACAGTTAGAAAGCAACATGGAACGGTCGTTACCAAAATACCAATTGAGAGTTAAGTTTTCAGTGCTTAACACCACAGCATAAGAATTTGGATTAGCTTTCAAAAGATCCTTAGCAAGGTCAATTGAAATAAGACCAGCACTACAACCCATGCCACCAAGGTTAAAGCTCTTGATATTAGTCCTTAGCTTATAATGGTTAACAATCATAGCAGAAAGTGAAGGTGTTGGATTAAAAAGACTACAATTCACCACAAGGATATCAATATCTCTCGGGGTTAACACTGCTTTAGCAAATAAATCATCTAGTGCTCCAAACATAACGACACGCTTCCAAACGCGCTTCCTTCATGCATAGATTAGGTGGTCGTGATGTTATTTCGTTTGGTAAGTGCGTTTCATCGCCTAAACCTGCTCTCGATAAAATGCGACGTTGAAATTGAAGTGTCTCTTCGTTGAACTCACCACTGTCTTCTAACATTTCAGCGAATGATTCAACTGACATTTTGCTTTCTTTCTCTGGTTTGTAACAAGCGAAATCGACGAGGTAAATTGGTGCTGATCGTTTCGACCAATATAGACCGAATACGAAGAGAAGCACGGCTGAACCGAGAAGGGTGTCGGTGTGGAGATGGAGTTGGAGTGGGATGGAGCAAAGGTGTGAGAGATGGTGGAGTTTGATGAGAGGGGTGAGTTGAAATTGAAATTGAAATTGAAGGAGGAGGAAGAGAAAGAGAGGGATTAGGAGGGTAAAAGTGAGAATGGTGGTGAGGTTACATGAGTAACTGTAGTAACCTAACTTAACGTACTTACCAAACGGAATAACATCACGTCCACCTAATCTATGCATGAAGGAAGCGCGTTTAGAAGCAGAAGCTGTTATGTTTGGAGCACTAGATGATGTTATTCCGTTTGGATACCGTTTCAGAGCAAAGTGATGTTATTCCGTTTGCAGAGTCTCTTATTATAGTTTCAGAGCGTGTGAGTAGTGTCTGTGAATGTGAATGTGAATAATGGGCTCTACGAACTTAAGCCCGTTTCATTAGCAACTGCCTGTTGGGTCTGGATACCTCTCCTGCTCCTCCAACCCTAACGGCCTAACCCTAATCTTGAGCTCCAAGGCTCAAAATTCAGATCTTAAAAAAAACAAATCAAATCAAACCAAATCAGGAATTGAATGCAAATAACCTAAAATTTATCTATATAAGTAGAGCAATTCAAACAACAAGATAGAGAGAAACATTCAGAAATCCCCCCAAAAGGGATTAGGGCTTCACATCGAAACCCTAATCATCAAAAACACGAAGTTCTAATTTCTGAAGAAGCAGTAGCAGCAGGGTAGAGGGTTTGGCTGTCAGTAACAACAACAAAACAATTTTCACGTCTGTTATACCCCAATTTTGTCCGGTCTTTTCTTTTTACAACTAGTTCACATGTCTTGAGACTGATCAACAAGATTAGTTCTTAGACTCGTGGGCGCAATTAATTGGGTCAACGTTTAGTAGCTTGTTCGTGGTGAGATACAATCGGACTTGTTTATACAATTTGGGCCCATGTTAAGAACTGGCGTGATTGAGCCTAAATCTAATTGGGTTTGACCCAATTCTTTTTTATATAATCAAAAAATAAAATAAGAAAAATCACAAAAATAATAAATAAAATCATATTTACAAAATTATATTACAAATTTGTCAAATTGTCCAAAAGTCCAAAAAGTAATAATCCAAAAAATACAAAAAAATAGAAAAAACGAAAATACAAGCAAAAAAAAAACAATCAACAGCTACTCAATGCTCCTCAGCTGCTGGTTCTCTCAAATTAACCTAACCCTAACCCTAGCTTATCTCCTTGTTCACCAAGTATCCATCTCCAACAAGCCCAAACCCAAACCTGAAAATCAGATCAAAACACAATCAAAATCATTAATTGCTAAACCTAATTTTTTCACTATAAATAAACAGTCAACCCTCAGTTCAAAGGGGAGAAACCAAGACAGAAACCAAAGCAGAGACTGACTGCAAAATCACCTCAAAAAGGATTAGAGTTCAATATCAGAACCCTAATCATCAAAAAACACTGTTCTCGAAGATCTGAAAAAAGAGTGGAGGCAACAATATTTTAAAGAAGCAGCGAGTGTGAGTGTACGCAGTAATATACACTTTCCAGAAGCAAGGATTTAAGGTTAGTCAATATGTCATCCTAGCATCCATCGTTTGAATCACGTTTAGCATTTGTACTTTGTTTTAGAGAATAAAACTTGAATATGTTGTAATAAATATATAATGATATAATGATATTAGCCTTGTTATAAAGACTAGATTGTTTTTCATCATAACATACAGAATATATAGTTCGCTTGTTAGCAATATTATCACAAAGTTTCATACAAAAATGCATAAGGGAATTTATGGGGCTGTTTAGATAGACAGGAACTAATGTTAAGAGATAAATTAGGAGATTTGAATTAGGAACAGAGAATGTTAGAAGTGAAATCAGAGATAAAGTAAAAACAACAAAACAAAACCCATCTCCCCCTTGTTGAAATCAATTTAAGGTTAGAATAATAGGAAGACCTTGAGAGTTTTGAAACTACACCACCAAACAATCAAACCAGAAACTAGAATACTAGACCCACAAAGAACAGATTTAGAACTCACAGGAATTAGGTTGCTGTTTGTTTACATAAGAGATAAGTTGGCTTAAAGTTTTTTTTAAAATAATATTAGATCAGTTTCCACAGAAAACCCAGGATCAGATGAGGTGAAAAAATGAGTAGAAGGAGGAATGAATAGAAACAGAGGAAGAAAAGAATGAACCTGAGACGTGTCACATCGCCGGCGAGTTCGTCTTCTCCGGCGAAACTCCGGCGAAGCCAAATTCCCCCAAATCGACCCACAGCTTTCGTTTTCCCCCAAACCGAGTCAGAGCCATCACCGTAATCCACCACTCTCCCCTCATCAGGACTGCCTCTCTCTCCACCTCCATGAGTTTCGTCGAAATCCCTCCCCAATCCAAATGCTTATAGGTTTAATATTAATATTAATCATGTATACTGTTAGCAATTAGCAATGTTTAGGCATGTGAGATAACAATAGATTATTCATAAATTGGTTATTTGAATATGAATAGGTAGATATTTTCTCTCAATAGAGTTAAATGACAATATTTGATTGAGATAATTTGATGGTAAACTACTCTAAATTGATTCTATTTGAAATACTTGGTAAGATTTGTTATAAATTAATTTACATATTACCGTCATATCTCTAAAATAAATTAACTTTAGTTTGTCTTGATCCATGAAATTTGAGTTAGTTTTTTGCTCCGATAGTTTTGTTCTAATTTTACTTCACAATTGATCATGAATGAATGAAATGTTTAATTATTACATTTTTTTTGCTCCGATTGCATTGATTTCTTGGCTCTGATAGTTTCGTTCATGATGATTACTAGTTGTTTAATTATTAATCAATGTTATTGTTGATGCTCTTTTATTTTTAAATAAATAAATTGTTGTGGTGAAGTTAATTAGCAACACTAATCGTTCTTTTTGGTTGAGCAGATTTCACAAAATGTTTTATCTTTTCGTGTTTTTGCAACAATACTAACATTACTACCACCACTACCCAAAGAAATGATTGACCCATCATATCATCCAAGAAGCAGAAAATACCAAAAGTTCGAATTCACAACTTATAACATTGATTACCACCACTACCACGAGTACTACCACCACCCCCACCACTACTATCACCACCACCACCACTACTATCACCACCCACCACTACTACCACCACCACCTAATGGTTGAAGAGATGGAATGCAAGTTCATTTTCATGAAAAGTTTGAGGAGATTCAAGAAGTAGTTTTTGTCTTTGATACCCTGTGATTTTTACTTGTTGGTCATGTACCTAATAATTTATCAAAACAATTGCATTGTTTGATCTAAAACAATTATGCTTTTGTTGCATTTTCTATCTTGAATACGGAATAGTAGGGTGAGATTGAGATTGTCTTATATACGTGGTACCATTACAAGTTACAACGCTGATACACATTTGATTTCAAGCTGGGAATAGGGTGGAAGTTAATTTGAACTTGTCAATTTCATAAAATCCTCCCACTTTAAAGTGTTAAGAGTCCCTGCAACATGTGTTGAAAGTTTATTCAAAAAGTGATAGGGGACTTTAATTTTACAAATTTCAAAAATAGGGGGAATAAGTTCGTCAAAAACTATCTGAGGAGACCGAAACTGTAATTAAGCCTTAAAAATTAAAAAAATTAAAAACTGATTATATATATATATATATATATATATATATATATATATATATATATATATATATATATATATATATATATATATATATATATATATACTACTACTAGTATGAGATTATGCGTGCTTATTGCGAGTAGGCGTGTCATTGTGATATATAATTTTTAATTTATTCACTCAGAAAAAATATTCAGTTTTATGTTTTAGTCGTTTATATGATTAAAAAATCGACTATCGTAAATTTCCAAACTTAAATCGATTACGAATTATATATATCCCAATTCCCCAATTGAATTACACATTATATGGGGATACTCATTTCTCTCAATTAAGTTTTATGTGCAAACTCCAAAGCATGAAGGTGTCAACGGGTCTAAAATTTCACAATTTTACTCAACTTAATTATAAGTATTGACAATAGGTAATATAGCTTCCAAGCAAATAAAGAACATGTCAGAATACTGTCAAAGGTTGTCACAATTAGATTTCAGCAAATATGTGGAATATTCAGTACACAAAAACTTGTCAAAACAATATATTGAAATCAATATAGATCGGTATTGACATTCCAAGACCGTAACTCTAGTCCCGATGCTTCAAAAGTAAGCCACTTCTTCATCACTCCTAGCGCGCAAGGTGCACAGTAGATGAAATTTCATCAAGGTTTACTATAAAATGTAGTGGCTATTACATAATAATTTCGATTTTGATACTATCTATAGTGGGAGTTGGCTATATCGGTAATGCGTGTTGGACTTAAAAAAAATTCATGTATTCTAACCTCCTTTAAGATGTAAGTAAGAGTAAAGATGGCAAATTATTTATATTTTATTGCTACCTTTTCTTTAACTATTATAAGCCGCAATTAAGAAGAGATTTTTGAGTTTGCTTCTGGATTGTAGGTCCTAGCAGGTCTCCAAAATAGCATTGTAGATTTATGAAGTGTTTTCAATTTCCAAAGGAGATCCCATTTGTATCTGTTCAAAGAAGAAGCAATTACCCGTCAGAAGCAAACAAAGGGAAGAAGAAAATGAAATCCAAAATAGAAGATTTGGGCATATGACACACCAACCATTGCGCCCTTTACAAGGACTTGAGCTTGAGGGGATGTGTACTGGTCAAGAGCAAGTCGCCCTCACACTCAGTATGAGTAAGTCGCCCCACTACACACTGGACATGAGTAAGTCGTGCATGGTAGGCCTAACAGCCCAGATACATCAAACTCAACACTAGGGACCCGAGGTGGACGGAAGTCGCCCATTATACAAACTTGAAAGTCTCTAATAATGTTGGGCTCAACATATTGTTGCCCTTATGGGACAATATATATTACGTTGACACACCTAGCCCGGCCCGTTGGAGAGTGCAACCTACTTAAGCGACTTTCGTACATATGTATGCCTAAACCCTTCTAATATACCGAGAGAGACCTAACTTGGGTTCCAAAGTGGCTTTGCGGTACCCTCGGTGGCGCTCCACCTTCGATCATCGAGTCCTCTTCGTCTCGCTCAATCAAGGTATCTCCCAAAGTTCCGACGGTAAGCGGGGAACAAAAGCGTATTCATAGTCACTATTGTTTGGTAACGATTTAACTTGACTATTTTTTATACTAAAAAGCGATTATTTGGGCGATGAGAATAAGATGAGTGGACTTATTGCGGAGAAAACAAGAGATTTGGGTGATGAGAATAAGCGTGAAGTGAAAGTGTTGAATGAGGCGTGTAGCACGATTGGTTAAGGAGAAAGAACAAGTAGGTTCATTGTTGAGAAGCGCTATGTCGAGAAAAATGTCGATTGGGGTTGTCATCTAAAAGCGAATGAATTGTTTAAAGTGGCTGAAAATGGACTGAGTGAGGTTGGGATTGATTATAAATTTAGCAATTTTATTAATAAAGGTAGAAATCGAGATTCAAAGGGTGTAGTACTTTCTTTAAGAGATAATAATAGAAAACGTTTAACTATTAAATCATTGTCACAAAAATTATATTAACATATTAACTCACTTATTTATTTATATATATAGATATATAAGTAATAGTATTATTGGCGTTGTATAAATAAATTAAATAAAAGAAATCATTCAAGGTAATTGGCATTTTAATATATCATGTAGTAAAAATATTACCAAAATATTCTCTAAGATACACCTTGCATTTGAACTGACAAAAATCCCTCGTTATAAATGTGCTATGTAACTGTCTACTTTTGCTTATATGAAATGGTACAGCACAACCAAACAAACCCATTCCGCATAAACAAGGATTATCAAATAAATAATCAATTAATTTTCATTCTACAATTAGTTCTGAACTCCTGCAATAGAGATGATTTATGTCCAAAGAACTTTAGAGAGACATACCCTTTGAGTTTATGTGCAACTAGCCACCAAGACAAAGGTATGTTATGTTAGGAGCGTACTCAGCCAGATTTCAACTTCGTTCGTCTAAAGGATCGCCTTGTAGAGAGAGGGGAAATAACCTCATGAATATTGTGCAAGAAATCTTTATTGTATACATTATTTTATTTTTTTGACAAATGTATACATTATTCTTAACAACTACCACATCTTCTAGAGGTGATCTTCGGAAGAAGGCTCTCCATTTGCTTGGCAAGGGCTGTTTTCACTGCTCATTCCACTGATACTTTGTCTTAGCGCTGCTGCACTGGCCTGTGCTTCTTTTAACTTCTTCTGCTAGTCCATGTACTCTTGCCACTTAAAGGTCTGTGAGACAGAAAAAAATCATCATTTGCATTGAGCTTCATTCTGTCATAGCGCCTCTAAACAGCGCACAGTTTTCCATCTAAATAAACCACCAACACCAAAAAGATTGGATAATCATATAATACAATAGCAATGGTACCCTGCGCAAATTTGCATTCACAAACCACACATGAACATTTTCTTCTAAACTTAGATGAAGAAAGCTGTTCAGTTTGTGCAGGCTTGTGGAAGCAAGGATTCTGCTACTATTGGAAAAATGAAGATACAAAGAGGAAAAACACACGCGCATAGGCATACATACACAGATCAAATACTAAACTTATCAAAACTAATATCAGCACCCACATTTGACATTCCCTTCACAAGTAACAAATGTTAGTGATTTCTAATTATCATAAATTTTCATAAAGACAAGCAAGTTTTTTAAAGCCATCATATAAAGCCAGCAAGCCACTCAAAATGTTTTCATCCAGAACTAAAATGTTCTATCTTTCCAGTGCTATCTAATGATAGACATTATAAAAGACACAACCTATCAGGGTACAACGGGATTGAAATTGGAGACCTTATAAACAGCTGTCAGTCAGTCTGAATGTAAATATCTTTCTATAACATCAGAACAAATATCAGTTACTTTATATCATCTCAGTTCATGCGAACTTCCAAATCATGCATCATGTTGCATTTTCTTCTTCTAACATAATGGACACAGTATCCATACATCTTTAGCTCAACTATTTAAAGGCATAGTAATGTGATCCCAGCTGTTATGGAGACTTTTGTTTTCACATGAACAATATCTAAGATTTCTTGCAACTTTCTTTCTGGCTCCTCGGAATTTACTAAAAAATTACTAGAACAATCATTTCAAGGCCAAATGTAAAAAGTACCTCATTAGTGGTAGTGTTGCTAAGGCAAAGTTTTGCATGGTAACCAAAAAACCGGCTAATAGCATCCCAATAATTGCAAGGAACATTTAAAAGAAGTATCTGAGTGTTGTAGGATCCCAACAACCACTGCATGATAACAAAAGAGCATTAACCACTAAAATGGAGAATAGGAAATCAAAATAGAAATAGAAATACATGACAAGCTGTTAGACCTAGGATTAGTAGATAATTCTAAGGGAGTTAGTTATAGGGTGTTAGAGTTGGTTAGGTTGTTAGAGGGGTTTGTTATATTTGTTGGGGTAGTTATTAATTGGTTAGTCTATTCCCCTCTATCCCCATGTATTGGAAGCCTATATATATTAAGGCTTCCACCCCCTTTGAGAGGATCTCTTATCAATAGACCTTAGTAGCGCTGATAGATTCAGCAGAGGTGCTAGAGGCGCCGGAGTCCGGGTGAGGCCGGAGGGTTGGGGACCCTTATCTCTCCAATTGTAACCCTTCAACACACATCAATAATATTCCATATTCTTCTCATTTTCCTTTCTTTAATCTAACCTTCAAGGCTTCAATTGCATATTTCCGGCCAACGTTAGGTTAGGTGCCTAACACAAGCAACCTCACCTGTGCAACATGAGGAGCTAAATCCAAAAAGGAATTTTCTATTCCATAATAAACTGCCAAGTTAAGATAAGAATAGAAGCCTCAAAATCAGTAAAAGAAACAACTTAATCTTAGGATAGACATTTTAGCTGTATATCTTACCTCTTAGAATATAGACAACTTTGAATTTTTTTAATCTTCCAGCAAGAATTAAGCCAATGACAACTGTTCCATACATACATAAAAGGAAATGCCTACAAGACACGAAAGAATAACAAACAAGAATGGAATCTGAGATGAAGAATGCACAACTTATTGCATATCAATGCCAAAGCAGACTAGAATTAGTATTATGCATGGGAAACAAGAAATAAAATTAATTTATAATATCTAATTTTTTCCTATTACAAGGAAGTGAAACAGATTTAGTGAAAAAAAATTATGATACCAGAATAGCATAATGAAAAGAAAGTGTTCATAATGTGTTGGAACAACAGATGGTGGAACAACACATTTAAGTAGCATAGGTAGAGACTGATTATTTTCAAAATTCAAAAGAGGAATAGGATTTGTTATTGTGGAAACGAAGGTATAAGTGCAACTGGGGTGGGGTAAGTTGATCTCTAAAACAAGAAAAGAAAAGAAAAGAAAAGGAGAAAAATTAAGAACGCATAACATGGTGGTCGTCGAATCTTATCTGCATTTAGAACATGCATGGGTGGAAAACCACAACAAGGATAAAAAAAACTCTATTTTTTAATGGCAAAGAAACACTCTTAAAGTTGTGTGCATTCTACTTTAACAAAGTGCATGATAGGATCGTAAGTAAAGGAAGGGTAAGGGAATAAAGTGTAAGGGAAGAGAAATGAGAGTTTGTTGTAACCACTTGCTTATGTGGCAAAGTGGAGGGAAAATGTGAGCATTATTAGTTGAGTGCTATAAATAGTAGTGGGAGAGAAATTAGAAGGTAACTAAGAATTGGGAATAGACCTAGGGTCTTTGGGAGAGATTAGGTCTCTATAGTGCCTTTGGTTACTTTTATCTTCATTTTCTCTTGTATTTTCAGTTTATCACCATTAATACACAGTTATTATGTTTGGTTGAGTCATGAGAAATTCTAGTTCCTATCAGTGCACCAAAGGATTACAAAAACTGCACATCATCAAAGATTTCTAGCCCTAGGAATAAGACATGACCCAAGTCAAGTAACCATCCAGATATTCATAAAATTTCCGTCATCCAGACTGAACAAAACCAGTGACTGATAGGAAGTATCACTGCAAGACAAACAAAGCATCCCATCCATTCTGATGTAAAATATGCTTGCTCTAAATAACTTAATGCCATAATAAATTAGTCTCAGATGGAAAATGCCACAAACACTTAGCCAACAAGAGCCAAACCACCTTCACTTTTAGGTATAAATCAGATAATAAACAGAAAGTTACAGACAAGAAAGGACATTTGAAAGGTTGTCCAAGGCTCTCAATTGTGAAACTGTCACAACTCAGAACAATTAAGAGGATGCTTCAGTGTGTAGAAGCTTACCTGACATGTTTGTGGGTGAATGGCAGTTCAATAATTTTATCTCGAGGAAAATAAATGTCCCCTGTTTTTACTTACTTTTCCAAAGTGCCATACTTTCTGGGGTTCCATTTATAAATAAGTTAGATTACACAAAACAACAATCGCATAAAAATACATTTTGCGTCAAAATGTGGGCTAGGTTCTGGATCATGCAGAAAACAAGCGTAAAATGTTTTTCCTTGAGTGAGCATTCTGTTTCTCCTTTTGTGTGGGGCTGATAATTGTTTTCCAAGAGGAGAGCCCTGGCTTTAGGGCTGGTAGGGAAGTTTATCTACTAGATATATGTGTTTCTACACTCTTCGTGTGGAGCTCTATAAAGTTTATGATATAAACCCTATCCATGACAAACAGATCCACCACATATAGAACTCACCATAGAAGAAATGCCATGAAATACCGGGTGTTTCTCTCCCCTATGCAATTATTCTGCAAGTAAAATAACTTTCTGTTTCAGTACATCCAAAAACTTAACCAATATCTACAGATTTCAAAGATAACTAACCATCCATCCATCCACAGTGATGGTCTAATCGTGCCACACATCGATCACAAATGCTGCAATGCTTTGATCTAGCAGGTCTGCAAACAAAAGTAAAACCATTTTACACAAAAAAAATTAACCAATATCTCGCCAAATTTAGCAAACACTGGTAGCAAACTCACTTTGGAATTTTGCAAGTAGAACATTCTTTCTCCGAATAAATGATATTATCATAGGGATAAGCAGCAAGATACTAAGAAACATTCTCAGCCTTTACAGTCCCAGGAACAGTAAAGCTGGTCAAAAGAAAGAACAGAATTCCAACAGCAGCTGCCAAAATGCTTATGTACCTAAGTTCTAACAAAATTCAGGATAGAATAACGCTGAAGAAGTATGAAAAAAAAAATACAATATTGTCTTTAAGGTACCATACTTGTGAATTCCACTTAAATAGTATCCAGGTATATAGACAAAGGAAGATTCAGCAATGAAATAATACGAAAAGCTGATTATCACAAGATATATGATCTGCAATCAATAAACACAAATTTGTTTATCAAATCAACAAAAACAGAGAACAGAACAAAGTTTTTTTCTTCAGAGATGTTGATTGATTGCAAAAATCGGAAGAATAACTGAAATCGAAAGATGAAACCTGTAAGATAGGATTAGGACGATCGCAACAGTAAGTTTCGACAGAGAGAACCGCATCAGTACATTTGGAACCAAAAACAGCGCCAACGAATCGCCTGCGAGAGAAGGAGATTTAGGAATCGAAGATGAAAATGATTGAATGAGAGAGTTGAGAAAGGGAGAGAGAGAGAATTACAGGAAGTAATCGTAAGCGCCGAAAGTGAGGAAGTAGTGAATGCGTTGAATGAAAGTGCCTTGAAAGATTGGCCATCGACCGCAGAGGAAAGAGACGACAACCACCGTTGACAGAAGGCCATGGCCCATGGCACGCTAATAACCACCCTACTCCCATTACCATTACTCCACTACTACTCTGATCAACCGTTCCATCATTTTCATTATTTTACTTTAATTATTTTACTTTAATATGTCTCTTTTATTATTATTATTATTATTATTATTATTATTATTATTATTATTATTATTATTATTATTAAATTAATCATTCCATTCTCAATTGCTTTTTTAATTTATTTTTTTTTTGACAAAATCCAATGTCAATTGCTAACAAGTATTTGTCACAATATAAGGTCTAGCAAACGCTCTCTCCTCCGATCCATGATATAAGAGAAAAATACAACATCACACAAACTAAGGAATGACATTGAAATTAGTTATTGTCAAAAAAAAAGATATTGAAATTAAACTCATAGGATTTAATTATATGTAATAGGTGTATAAGTTTTTAATTATTATTTTTTGGTAAATGGTGTATAAGCCTTTTATATCGGTAGTCGTAAAAGCTTATAAATTAAACTCATAACTAAGATACTCTCTTTCACTTAATTATATAAGCAAAATTAACTACTTTCACACTTATAAAGAATAGCAGCTTTGTGCATTTAATTTTCTTGTTTTCATGCAAAAAGTAAATAGATTTATTAAATTATCTTTAATTAAAGAGGTTGGATCCTTTAAAGTTGTGTTAAGTAGGAGATGGAGTGACACATACAATAAAATAATAAATACAATTAATGATATTAAATTATCTTTAATTAAAGAGTTTGGATCCTTTAATGTTATTGCTTTGTTGGCTTCTTCGGGAGGTGTTGGAGAGCTAAATCCTTGACTCTTCAAAGTTGTGAGTGGATGACGGTCATCGTCACATATTTAAGTCATTTTAAATGTCGTTATATTTTATCTAAGTTTTAAAGTTATTAGTTATTTATAAATAGGAAACACACTCTTGAATAGTTTCTTTAACAATATCCTTTAAGATTTTGACGTCGATATTTAACTTGGTTATTTTTGTAAATGACGTAATAACGATTTTGAGATGTAATCGGTAACAATGTAACGGTCTAAGTGCACCTAGTTGTATGACCTCGGGTGGAGAGGGTTATCCGTTAGATGGAGTCGTCCCTAAGGGGATAGGACTATCAACAAGATGTAGCTACCCCCGTAATCGTTATGTGATGTGGTTGAAGGAGGAAAGGGCTATCCGTTAGATGACGTCGCCTCTAAAGGGAGGCCGCCCTTAGGCGGAGAGGGTTATCAACGAGATGGAGTCGTCTCTGGATCCTCTCACGTGTGATCGTTCAGATTGATATTTTGATTTTTCATACTTTCTCGAGACTACTATGATTATTACCTAAGCATAGTTTTATGAATTTTGTTATACACGCGCGCCTCGTGGTGGTTGTTGTTCTCTCACTAAGAATAATATTAAATATGAAAATATTAGATAACATTAGTTTATATTTAGTCCACCAAAATTAGGCATTTTTTTTGCTTGTATTTAATCCAGAGTATTACGTAATAATGCCTCATCTACTGGCCCTTGGGCCAAAGAATTTATTTGTTTGAAATGTTCAAACAAACAATGGTCAAGCTCTTTCTGATGTATAACTACACATGAATGTAAAGATGTTCAACGATAATGATGAGTTATGTAAGCATTCCTCAAAAATGTAACTTTACTTAGAAGTCCTTCCTTGTAAACTTAAACTTACTTTGCAGGTTTACATCACTTGTCCTTTTTTCTCTTCATGAAAGATCCTTCATAAACAAAGCCTCCAAAAACCAAAAGTGCTAACAGATAGACTCAAGAACTGCACTGATTTACAACTTTCCACTGTAACAAAAGATATTCACATTCTGTTGGCAGAAGAATTGAGCAGGGTAGCACAAAATGGAAGTTTCTGGAAATTTGAACCAATACACCATGAGGCGGGAGCGGGGACGATAAGGCTTTAGGATGTCAGCATATTGGTCCTAGGCAGGACTATGACAGACTTCGAGATTGTTGTTTAGCACCTTTTCTCTGCCAAAATTATTTCTAGCTCTACTTGTTTGTTTTCTCGAGCACAAGTTGTGTGCGACTTAGAGGAGGT
The DNA here is from genome assembly GCA_020916435.1 of Oxytropis ochrocephala. Lineage (NCBI taxonomy): Eukaryota > Viridiplantae > Streptophyta > Magnoliopsida > Fabales > Fabaceae > Oxytropis > Oxytropis ochrocephala. The sequence goes on along the minus strand of CM037091.1, from coordinate 118,249,741 downwards.
GAAGATAATTTGATCTAGAACCAATCTCACATGCTGGAAATTTGAACTAATACACCAAACAACCCCATGTGTCATAGGAAAAAGACTAATAATTTTATCAAAAGCAACCAAACTTATGAGTTTTCTTTGTTTGTATAGGAACTTAGGTAGTATATATGTACATGTAGTAAACTGATTCTTTTCTTTGTAAAGAAATATATAGTTTATCTTTTGATATTATCAGCCAACGATTTATGCTATAATCATTTCGATTATAAGGTTCATATACTTGTTTTCTGCTAAGAGAAATTAACATGGATGGTTAGTGGGATCAAATCTAACAGCATGCTTACACTGGTTGCAGTTTATGCTTTAATGAAAACAACAATTGATTTGGAGATATTGCTTTTCGCGTGAGCGACAGAGCGAAATGTCACCTGTTAGAGAGATGTAAGCCTTTTACTGTTTTCTCTTGCATTTTTAACGTGATTCTCGAAGGCTGCTTTTCTTGTAAACATTAACATTGATAGATACGTCAGGGACATAACAAGTTAGACACTTATCAACAAGTGCAAATCCTCTGATGTGCGCAGATTGGTGCTGCATAACACCATTTTGCGCGCGCTGGAGGATCCAAATCCTTACCAACTTCCCATGATTCCCATGTTCGGATGAGTATTCTTGTTTATATCGCTACGGCTATAAACACTTCATTATGAGTTACTTGTCCTCCCTTGTTTCAGTTTGACCCCATTAATAAATCAGATGGGAGAACAGATTGAAGTTCGACTCAAAATGAGGCATTCATATTTGGTTCACTGGCTGAAATACCACAAATAACAGCATATTTTATTCCACTTTAAAAAAACTGGTCCATGGAATATGCAGAAAGGTTTGCCTCAAACAACCTTGCTTTGATTTTATGTTCATTTCTGTTAGTTTCATTCATCTGACAGAAAAATATTCAGCGGTATTGCAGGAATTATTGTGGCAATGGCATGTGGTAGTGGAGTAGTAAAATTGGGCTCTAGGTGAATCTGTTGTCCCTTACTTGTATTGTCTCTGAAAGATGTTCTGGTCAAGCTCATGGATTTTTCGCTCAATCTAGCATCTTTGGACAAGTTACATCAGCTAGCAACTGAGGCAGGATTTGAAGTGAATTTCTTGTCTCACTTTGGTCAGAAGGTTCTTCCCAGCGAAATAACCGACGACCTCGAGTTTTGGATTGGTTTGGCCTATATATAGGAAACTACTAAAAGCTTTCTGTGAGAAAGTATCATTTCAAACAAACAGAAATTTCAGCACAAGGTTAACTTGCAAGTTCATGCAGAAATTCATGGATTTATAGAACTTAATCTGAGTATAATGGTGTACATTTTGCAGATTCAGTCAGAAACTTTGGCCACATTGGGACTTTTCGCAGCAAGCACAAGGTTGCAAGGCTTCAAGGAGTCAAAAGATTAGGCTAGAAAGAACCATGAATGACATAATTGTGTTAATCCTAGTGACAATTTTGATGCTAATCCCAGTAAGCACCATAATCTTTTTATTATACATTAAAATAACAAGATGAGTGTACTTAGTTTACTTTATAATAATTTTAAATCCAATGACTGGAAGTTAATTTTGATTATGTTACTACCAGGTGACAGCTATAGGTCATGCAGCTATACTAGCAGCTATCAAGAAGTATATGCCATTTTTGGTAACTAATTGCTGCTTTGTCTATCATAATTTTATTAATTATTTTGCACATTATTGATTGTGCATTCTTGCTATTGAATGTAGATCCCTTCCTCTTATTCCTCAGAGCGTTTGGATGTTGTAAAGCAAAATAAAGCAAACTAGAGAATCTAGTGATCAGTTAAGGGGAGAAGACATTGAAGAAAAATCACCAACTATTTCTTAGAGTCGGCTTAATCATTCAAATCAAACTATATATAGAAGGAAATTAATGGAAAGGCTTCCAAGTCTCAACAACACCCAAAATAGTTAGTCTTGTAGCAGTGTCTGTGACTGTGAGAATACCTTGATCAACAAGTAATAACACTATACATCATTGTCATCCAAATGTTCATTTTATTATTAATAAATAAATAGATTTTTTTTTACACCAATTAATAAATAGATGAACACGTTATTCAAATGTTGAAATGGATGGCTATATAAGGCGAGTTGAAGATTTCATTCTTCACTTCGCTTCATTTGTGAGAATTGTTTCCTAAGAGCTCTGAGAATTCAGATTCCTTCGACCACCGTGCCGAGATCATCTCCGCCGCGCGTTCTGGAATTTTCGGTGGGGCGAGTCCATTGTTCATCGTTCCGAGTACGACATTCAAGTCGAGCTCAGAAGATCCCTGCAACGAGGTTAGTTTTTATTCACTGCTTAACTTAGAAGTTTAGTTAAATAATTAAAACTAGGCTTAAATAAGAAATAAAATATTAAATTAAATTAAATTTATTTTTTTCCAACTAATCTTATTACATTGATTTTCAGTTGTATATAAATCATAATCCCTCTCGTCATCATAAAGCACCATTCACTTCACTTCTCCTCTCTTGTGTGCTTCGTTTTCCCGCTTCTGAGGTTAGCGCCATTCATCTTTCAATTCATCTTTCAATTCATCTTTCTTGTTGTTGAAGGACGATTCCAATCAATTCATCTTTCAATTCATCAATTCATCTTTCAATTCTATGAGGCCTATTAGTTTTTGATTATATAATACTAATAATTATAATGTATGAAAACCTTAATTACATGTTTAATGTTTAATTGGACATGATTTGTTGTTGTGTAGTGCTTTTTGTTGTTAATTTTCAGTTGTTGTATATAAATTATAATCCCTCTCATCATCTTAAAGCAGCATTCACTTCACTTCTCTCGTGTGCTTCGTTCATCGTTATCCACGCTTCGAGGTTAGCGCCATTTACTTTTCAATTCATATTTCAATTCATCTTTCTTGTTGTTGAAGGGCGATTCTAATCAATTCATTCATTATATATATAATAATAATAATGTATGTAAAGCTTAATTACATGATTTTTTGATCTTTCAATTGATAGAATTCAATTGCGATAGAAAATCCTCGTTCGATCAATTCATCTTTCAATTCTCACGAGGCCTATTAGTTTTTGATTATGTATGAAAACCTTGAATTACATGTTTAATTGGACATGATTTGTGTAGTGCTTTTTGTTGTTAAGATAGACAATCCGGAAAATCCGGTGTGTTAGGAAAATAGTGAATGCATATTAAGATTAGTTAGTTATCATTGTTCAAAATAGAATCGAATTGTAAATTGTAATTCTCTAATTGTTCAAAAATAGACAAAGACATGGCTTAAACTACATTGCATTGTTCAAAATAGAATCAAATTGTAGTTTGTAATTCATCTAAGCGTGATTCACCCTCTGCTAGTTTGGAGGTATGTCAATACTTCATTCCTCACTTAAGGGATCAAATTGAAACCTAAAATAAAGGAAAATAGTGAATGCATATTAAGATTAGTTAGTTATCATTGTTCAAAATAGAATCAAATTGTAAGCAGTAATTCTCTAATTGTTCAAAATAGATGTGATGCCTTAAACTACATTGCATTGTTCAAAATAGAATCAAATTGTAGTTTGTAATTCATCTAAGCGTGATTCACACCTCGCTAGTTTGGAGGTATGTCAATACTTCATTCCTCACTTAAGGGATCAAATTGAAACCTAAAATAAAGGAAAATAGTGAATGCATATTAAGATTAGTTAGTTATCATTGTTCAAAATAGAATCAAATTGTAATTGTAATTCTCTAATTGTTCAAAATAGAATGACATGGCTTAAACTACATTGCATTGTTCAAAATAGAATCAAATTGTAGTTGTAATTCATCTAAGCGTGATTCACCCATCCGCTAGTTTGGAGGTGTGTCAATACTTCATTCCTCACTTAAGGGATCAAATTGAAACCTAAAATAAAGGAAAATAGTGAATGCATATTAAGATTAGTTAGTTATCATTGTTCAAAATAGAATCAAATTGTAACTGCAATTCTCTAATTGTTCAAAATAGATGACATGGCTTAAACTACATTGCATTGTTCAAAATAGAATCAAATTGTAGTTGTAATTCATCTAAGCGTGATTCACCCTCTCGCTAGTTTGGAGGTATGTCAATACTTCATTCCTCACTTAAGGGATCAAATTGAAACCTAAAATAAAGGAAAATAGTGAATGCATATTAAGATTAGTTAGTTATCATTGTTCAAAATAGAATCAAATTGTAACTGTAATTCTCTAATTGTTCAAAATAGACAGCATGGCTTAAACTACATTGCATTGTTCAAAATAGAATCAAATTGTAGCTGTAATTCATCTAACTGTGATTCACCCCTCTGCTAGTTTGAAGGTGTGTCAATACTTCATTCCTCACTTAAGGGATCAAATTGAAACCTAAAATAAAGGAAAATAGTGAATGCATATTAAGATTAGTTAGTTATCATTGTTCAAAATAGAATCAAATTGTAACTGCAATTCTCTAATTGTTCAAAATAGACATGACATGGCTTAAACTACATTGCATTGTTCAAAATAGAATCAAATTAGTTTGTAATTCATCTAACTGTGATTCACCCCTCTGCTAGTTTGGAGGTATGTGAATACTTCATTCCTCACTTAAGGGATCAAATTGAAACCTAAAATAAAGGAAAATAGTGAATGCATATTAAGATTAGTTAGTTATCATTGTTCAAAATAGAATCAAATTGTAAGCTTTGTAATTCTCTAATTGTTCAAAATAGAAATGACATGGCTTAAACTACATTGCATTGTTCAAAATAGAATCAAATTGTAGTTTGTAATTCATCTAAGCGTGATTCACCCCTCGCTAGTTTGGAGGTGTTTCAATACTTCATTCCTCACTTAAGGGATCAAATTGAAACCTAAAATAAAGGAAAATAGTGAATGCATATTAAGATTAGTTAGTTATCATTGTTCAAAATAGAATCAAATTGTAATTGCAATTCTCTAATTGTTCAAAATAGATGACATGGCTTAAACTACATTGCATTGTTCAAAATAGAATCAAATTGTAGTTGTAATTCATCTAAGCGTGATTCACCCCTCTGCTAGTTTGGAGGTATGTCAATACTTCATTCCTCACTTAAGGGATCAAATTGAAACCTAAAATAAAGGAAAATAGTGAATGCATATTAAGATTAGTTAGTTATCATTGTTCAAAATAGAATCAAATTGTAAATTGTAATTCTCTAATTGTTCAAAATAGACAGACATGTCTTAAACTACATTGCATTGTTCAAAATAGAATCAAATTGTAGTTGTAATTCATCTAATCGTGATTCACCCCTCTCGCTAGTTTGGAGGTGTGTCAATACTTCATTCCTCACTTAAGGGATCAAATTGAAACCTAAAATAAAGGAAAATAGTGAATGCATATTAAGATTAGTTAGTTATCATTGTTCAAAATAGAATCAAATTGTAAGCGCAATTCTCTAATTGTTCAAAATAGACGACATGGCTTAAACTACATTGCATTGTTCAAAATAGAATCAAATTGTATTTGTAATTCATCTAAGCGTGATTCACCCTCTCGCTAGTTTGGACCACCGTGCGAGATCATCTCGCGCGCTGCGTTACGGATTTTCGATTGGGCGAGTCCATTGTTCATCGTTAAGTCACGACATTCAAGTCGAGCTCGGAAGATCCGCAACGAGGTTAGTTTTTATTCACCGCTTAACTTAGAAGTTTAGTTAAATAATTAAAACTAGGCTTAAATAAGAACTAAAATATTAAATTAAATTAAATTTATTTTTTCCAACTAATCTTATTACATTGATTTTCAGTTGTATATAAATCATAATCCTCTCGTCATCATAAAGCACCATTCACTTCACTTCTCCTCTCTTGTGTGCTTCGTTTTCCCGCTTACGAGGTTAGCGCCATTCATCTTTCAATTCATCTTTCAATTCATCTTTCTTGTTGTTGAAGGGCGATTCCAATCAATTCATCTTTCAATTCATCAATTCATCTTTCAATTCTATGAGGCCTATTAGTTTTTGATTATATAATAATAATAATTATAATGTATGAAAACCTTAATTACATGTTTAATGTTTAATTGGACATGATTTGTTGTTGTGTAGTGCTTTTTGTTGTTAATTTTCAGTTGTTGTATATAAATTATAATCCTCTCATCATCTTAAAGCAAACATTCACTTCACTTCTCTCGTGTTAGCCGTTCATCGTTATCACGCTTCGAGGTTAGCGCCATTTACTTTTCAATTCATATTTCAATTCATCTTTCTTGTTGTTGAAGGACGATTCTAATCAATTCATTCATTATATATATAATAATAATAATGTATGTAAAGCTTAATTACATGATTTTTGATCTTTCAATTGATAGAATTCAATTGACGATAGAAAATCCTCGTTCGATCAATTCATCTTTCAATTCTCACGAGGCCTATTAGTTTTGATTATGTATGAAAACACTGAATTACATGTTTAATTGGACATGATTTGTGTAGTGCTTTTTGTTGTTAAGATAGAAAATCCGGAAAATCCGGTGTGTTAGGAAAATAGTGAATGCATATTAAGATTAGTTAGTTATCATTGTTCAAAATAGAATCGAATTGTATGCTTTGTAATTCTCTAATTGTTCAAAAATAGACAGACATGGCTTAAACTACATTGCATTGTTCAAAATAGAATCAAATTGTAGTTGTAATTCATCTAAGCGTGATTCACCCCTCCGCTAGTTTGGAGGTATGTCAATACTTCATTCCTCACTTAAGGGATCAAATTGAAACCTAAAATAAAGGAAAATAGTGAATGCATATTAAGATTAGTTAGTTATCATTGTTCAAAATAGAATCAAATTGTAAATTTGTAATTCTCTAATTGTTCAAAATAGACAGCATGCCTTAAACTACATTGCATTGTTCAAAATAGAATCAAATTGTATTTGTAATTCATCTAAGCGTGATTCACCCTCTGCTAGTTTGGAGGTATGTCAATACTTCATTCCTCACTTAAGGGATCAAATTGAAACCTAAAATAAAGGAAAATAGTGAATGCATATTAAGATTAGTTAGTTATCATTGTTCAAAATAGAATCAAATTGTAATCTGTAATTCTCTAATTGTTCAAAATAGACAACATGGCTTAAACTACATTGCATTGTTCAAAATAGAATCAAATTGTAATTTGTAATTCATCTAAGCGTGATTCACCCATCCGCTAGTTTGGAGGTGTGTCAATACTTCATTCCTCACTTAAGGGATCAAATTGAAACCTAAAATAAAGGAAAATAGTGAATGCATATTAAGATTAGTTAGTTATCATTGTTCAAAATAGAATCAAATTGTAAGCGCAATTCTCTAATTGTTCAAAATAAAAGACATGGCTTAAACTACATTGCATTGTTCAAAATAGAATCAAATTGTAGTTTGTAATTCATCTACTTGTGATTCACCCTCTCGCTAGTTTGGAGGTATGTCAATACTTCATTCCTCACTTAAGGGATCAAATTGAAACCTAAAATAAAGGAAAATAGTGAATGCATATTAAGATTAGTTAGTTATCATTGTTCAAAATAGAATCAAATTGTAAGCTGTAATTCTCTAATTGTTCAAAATAGACGACATGGCTTAAACTACATTGCATTGTTCAAAATAGAATCAAATTGTAGTTGTAATTCATCTAAGCGTGATTCACCCCTCTGCTAGTTTGAAGGTGTGTCAATACTTCATTCCTCACTTAAGGGATCAAATTGAAACCTAAAATAAAGGAAAATAGTGAATGCATATTAAGATTAGTTAGTTATCATTGTTCAAAATAGAATCAAATTGTAATCGCAATTCTCTAATTGTTCAAAATAGACAGACATGGCTTAAACTACATTGCATTGTTCAAAATAGAATCAAATTGTATTTTGTAATTCATCTAAGCGTGATTCACCCCTCGCTAGTTTGGAGGTATGTGAATACTTCATTCCTCACTTAAGGGATCAAATTGAAACCTAAAATAAAGGAAAATAGTGAATGCATATTAAGATTAGTTAGTTATCATTGTTCAAAATAGAATCAAATTGTAATGTAATTCTCTAATTGTTCAAAATAGATGACATGGCTTAAACTACATTGCATTGTTCAAAATAGAATCAAATTGTAGCTGTAATTCATCTAACTGTGATTCACCCCTCTGCTAGTTTGGAGGTGTTTCAATACTTCATTCCTCACTTAAGGGATCAAATTGAAACCTAAAATAAAGGAAAATAGTGAATGCATATTAAGATTAGTTAGTTATCATTGTTCAAAATAGAATCAAATTGTAACTGCAATTCTCTAATTGTTCAAAATAGACAGCATGGCTTAAACTACATTGCATTGTTCAAAATAGAATCAAATTGTATTTGTAATTCATCTAAGCGTGATTCACCCCTCTCGCTAGTTTGGAGGTATGTCAATACTTCATTCCTCACTTAAGGGATCAAATTGAAACCTAAAATAAAGGAAAATAGTGAATGCATATTAAGATTAGTTAGTTATCATTGTTCAAAATAGAATCAAATTGTAAAATTGTAATTCTCTAATTGTTCAAAATAGATGACATGGCTTAAACTACATTGCATTGTTCAAAATAGAATCAAATTGTAGCTGTAATTCATCTAACTGTGATTCACCCCTCTGCTAGTTTGGAGGTGTGTCAATACTTCATTCCTCACTTAAGGGATCAAATTGAAACCTAAAATAAAGGAAAATAGTGAATGCATATTAAGATTAGTTAGTTATCATTGTTCAAAATAGAATCAAATTGTAAGCGCAATTCTCTAATTGTTCAAAATAGATGACATGGCTTAAACTACATTGCATTGTTCAAAATAGAATCAAATTGTAGTTGTAATTCATCTAAGCGTGATTCACCCCTCTGCTAGTTTGGACCACCGTGCCGAGATCATCTCCGCCGCGCGTTCTGGAATTTTCGGTGGGGCGAGTCCATTGTTCATCGTTAAGTACGACATTCAAGTCGAGCTCGGAAGATCCTCGCAACGAGGTTAGTTTTTATTCTTCGCTTAACTTAGAAGTTTAGTTAAATAATTAAAACTAGGCTTAAATAAGAACTAAAATATTAAATTAAATTAAATTTATTTTTTCCAACTAATCTTATTACATTGATTTTCAGTTGTATATAAATCATAATCCTCTCGTCATCATAAAGCACCATTCACTTCACTTCTCCTCTCTTGTGTGCTTCGTTTTCCCCGCTTACGAGGTTAGCGCCATTCATCTTTCAATTCATCTTTCAATTCATCTTTCTTGTTGTTGAAGGACGATTCCAATCAATTCATCTTTCAATTCATCAATTCATCTTTCAATTCTATGAGGCCTATTAGTTTTGATTATATAATAATAATAATTATAATGTATGAAAACCTTAATTACATGTTTAATGTTTAATTGGACATGATTTGTTGTTGTGTAGTGCTTTTTGTTGTTAATTTTCAGTTGTTGTATATAAATTATAATCCTCTCATCATCTTAAAGCGGCATTCACTTCACTTCTCTCGTGTGCCGTTCATCGTTATCCCACCTTCCGAGGTTAGCGCCATTTACTTTTCAATTCATATTTCAATTCATCTTTCTTGTTGTTGAAGGACGATTCTAATCAATTCATTCATTATATATATAATAATAATGTATGTAAAGCTTAATTACATGATTTTTTGATCTTTCAATTGATAGAATTCAATTGGCGATAGAAAATCCTCGTTCGATCAATTCATCTTTCAATTCTCTCGAGGCCTATTAGTTTTGATTATGTATGAAAACCTGAATTACATGTTTAATTGGACATGATTTGTGTAGTGCTTTTTGTTGTTAAGATAGAAAATCCGGAAAATCCGGTGTGTTAGGAAAATAGTGAATGCATATTAAGATTAGTTAGTTATCATTGTTCAAAATAGAATCGAATTGTAATCTTTGTAATTCTCTAATTGTTCAAAAATAGAAATGACATGGCTTAAACTACATTGCATTGTTCAAAATAGAATCAAATTGTATTTGTAATTCATCTAAGCGTGATTCACCCTCTCGCTAGTTTGGAGGTATGTCAATACTTCATTCCTCACTTAAGGGATCAAATTGAAACCTAAAATAAAGGAAAATAGTGAATGCATATTAAGATTAGTTAGTTATCATTGTTCAAAATAGAATCAAATTGTAATCGCAATTCTCTAATTGTTCAAAATAGAATGACATGGCTTAAACTACATTGCATTGTTCAAAATAGAATCAAATTGTATTTGTAATTCATCTAAGCGTGATTCACCCCTCTGCTAGTTTGGAGGTATGTCAATACTTCATTCCTCACTTAAGGGATCAAATTGAAACCTAAAATAAAGGAAAATAGTGAATGCATATTAAGATTAGTTAGTTATCATTGTTCAAAATAGAATCAAATTTAAATTGTAATTCTCTAATTGTTCAAAATAGACAGCATGGCTTAAACTACATTGCATTGTTCAAAATAGAATCAAATTGTAGCTGTAATTCATCTAACTGTGATTCACCCCTCTGCTAGTTTGGAGGTGTGTCAATACTTCATTCCTCACTTAAGGGATCAAATTGAAACCTAAAATAAAGGAAAATAGTGAATGCATATTAAGATTAGTTAGTTATCATTGTTCAAAATAGAATCAAATTGTAACTGCAATTCTCTAATTGTTCAAAATAGACAGCATGGCTTAAACTACATTGCATTGTTCAAAATAGAATCAAATTGTAGCTGTAATTCATCTAACTGTGATTCACCCCTCTGCTAGTTTGGACCACCGTGCCGAGATCATCTCCGCCGCGCGTTCTGGAATTTTCGGTGGGGCGAGTCCATTGTTCATCGTTCCGAGTACGACATTCAAGTCGAGCTCAGAAGATCCCTGCAACGAGGTTAGTTTTTATTCACTGCTTAACTTAGAAGTTTAGTTAAATAATTAAAACTAGGCTTAAATAAGAACTAAAATATTAAATTAAATTAAATTTATTTTTTTCCAACTAATCTTATTACATTGATTTTCAGTTGTATATAAATCATAATCCTCTCGTCATCATAAAGCACCATTCACTTCACTTCTCTCTCTCTTGTGTGCTTCGTTTTCCGCTTACGAGGTTAGCGCCATTCATCTTTCAATTCATCTTTCAATTCATCTTTCTTGTTGTTGAAGGACGATTCCAATCAATTCATCTTTCAATTCATCAATTCATCTTTCAATTCTATGAGGCCTATTAGTTTTTGATTATATAATAATAATAATTATAATGTATGAAAACCTTAATTACATGTTTAATGTTTAATTGGACATGATTTGTTGTTGTGTAGTGCTTTTTGTTGTTAATTTTCGGTTGTTGTATATAAATTATAATCCTCTCATCATCTTAAAGCGGCATTCACTTCACTTCTCTCGTGTGCTAGCCGTTCATCGTTATCACGCTTAGAGGTTAGCGCCATTTACTTTTCAATTCATATTTCAATTCATCTTTCTTGTTGTTGAAGGACGATTCTAATCAATTCATTCATTATATATATAATAATAATGTATGTAAAGCTTAATTACATGATTTTTTGATCTTTCAATTGATAGAATTCAATTGACGATAGAAAATCCTCGTTCGATCAATTCATCTTTCAATTCTCTGAGGCCTATTAGTTTTTGATTATGTATGAAAACCTGAATTACATGTTTAATTGGACATGATTTGTGTAGTGCTTTTTGTTGTTAAGATAGAAAATCCGGAAAATCCGGTGTGTTAGGAAAATAGTGAATGCATATTAAGATTAGTTAGTTATCATTGTTCAAAATAGAATCGAATTGTAACTGTAATTCTCTAATTGTTCAAAAATAGACAGCATGGCTTAAACTACATTGCATTGTTCAAAATAGAATCAAATTGTAGCTGTAATTCATCTAACTGTGATTCACCCCTCTGCTAGTTTGGAGGTATGTCAATACTTCATTCCTCACTTAAGGGATCAAATTGAAACCTAAAATAAAGGAAAATAGTGAATGCATATTAAGATTAGTTAGTTATCATTGTTCAAAATAGAATCAAATTGTAACTGTAATTCTCTAATTGTTCAAAATAGACAGCATGCCTTAAACTACATTGCATTGTTCAAAATAGAATCAAATTGTGTATTTGTAATTCATCTAAGCGTGATTCACCCCTCTGCTAGTTTGGAGGTATGTCAATACTTCATTCCTCACTTAAGGGATCAAATTGAAACCTAAAATAAAGGAAAATAGTGAATGCATATTAAGATTAGTTAGTTATCATTGTTCAAAATAGAATCAAATTGTAACTGTAATTCTCTAATTGTTCAAAATAGACATGACATGGCTTAAACTACATTGCATTGTTCAAAATAGAATCAAATTGTGTTTGTAATTCATCTAATCGTGATTCACCCCCTCTGCTAGTTTGGAGGTGTGTCAATACTTCATTCCTCACTTAAGGGATCAAATTGAAACCTAAAATAAAGGAAAATAGTGAATGCATATTAAGATTAGTTAGTTATCATTGTTCAAAATAGAATCAAATTGTAAGCGCAATTCTCTAATTGTTCAAAATAGAATGACATGACTTAAACTACATTGCATTGTTCAAAATAGAATCAAATTGTAGTTTGTAATTCATCTAAGCGTGATTCACCCCTCTGCTAGTTTGGAGGTATGTCAATACTTCATTCCTCACTTAAGGGATCAAATTGAAACCTAAAATAAAGGAAAATAGTGAATGCATATTAAGATTAGTTAGTTATCATTGTTCAAAATAGAATCAAATTGTAGCTGTAATTCTCTAATTGTTCAAAATAGATGACATGGCTTAAACTACATTGCATTGTTCAAAATAGAATCAAATTGTAGTTTGTAATTCATCTAATCGTGATTCACCCCTCTGCTAGTTTGGAGGTGTGTCAATACTTCATTCCTCACTTAAGGGATCAAATTGAAACCTAAAATAAAGGAAAATAGTGAATGCATATTAAGATTAGTTAGTTATCATTGTTCAAAATAGAATCAAATTGTAAATCGCAATTCTCTAATTGTTCAAAATAGACAAACATGGCTTAAACTACATTGCATTGTTCAAAATAGAATCAAATTGTAGTCTGTAATTCATCTAAGCTGTGATTCACCCTCTCGCTAGTTTGGAGGTATGTCAATACTTCATTCCTCACTTAAGGGATCAAATTGAAACCTAAAATAAAGGAAAATAGTGAATGCATATTAAGATTAGTTAGTTATCATTGTTCAAAATAGAATCAAATTGAATCAAATTGTTCAAAATAGTAATTAAACTACATTGCATTGTTCAAAATAGAATCAAATTGTAGTGTAATTCATCTAACGTGATTCACCCTCCGCTATGGAGGTGTGTCAAACTTCACTCACTTAAGGGATCATTGTTCAAAATAGAATCATATTAAAATTAGTTATCATTGTTCAAAATAGAATCAAATTAATCGCAATTTCTAATTGTTCAAAATAAGCATGGTAAATTCATTGTTCAAAATAGAATCAAATTGTAATTGGAGTGATTGTAGTCAGTGTGTCAATACTTCATTCCTCACTTAATGGATCAAATTGAAACCTAAAATAAAGGAAAATAGTGAATGCATATTAAGATTAGTTAGTTATCATTGTTCAAAATAGAATCAAATTGTAACTGCAATTCTCTAATTGTTCAAAATAGACAGCATGGCTTAAACTACATTGCATTGTTCAAAATAGAATCAAATTGTAGCTGTAATTCATCTAGCGTGATTCACCCTCTCGCTAGTTTGGAGGTGTGTCAATACTTCATTCCTCACTTAATGGATCAAATTGAAACCTAAAATAAAGGAAAATAGTGAATGCATATTAAGATTAGTTAGTTATCATTGTTCAAAATAGAATCAAATTGTAACTGCAATTCTCTAATTGTTCAAAATAGACAGCATGGCTTAAACTACATTGCATTGTTCAAAATAGAATCAAATTGTAGCTGTAATTCATCTAACTGTGATTCACCCCTCTGCTAGTTTGGAGGTATGTCAATACTTCATTCCTCACTTAAGGGATCAAATTGAAACCTAAAATAAAGGAAAATAATGAATGCATATTAAGATTAGTTAGTTATCATTGTTCAAAATAGAATCAAATTGTAACTGTAATTCTCTAATTGTTCAAAATAGACAGCATGCCTTAAACTACATTGCATTGTTCAAAATAGAATCAAATTGTAGCTGTAATTCATCTAACCGTGATTCACCCTCTGCTAGTTTGGAGGTATGTCAATACTTCATTCCTCACTTAAGGGATCAAATTGAAACCTAAAATAAAGGAAAATAGTGAATGCATATTAAGATTAGTTAGTTATCATTGTTCAAAATAGAATCAAATTGTAACTGTAATTCTCTAATTGTTCAAAATAGACAGCATGGCTTAAACTACATTGCATTGTTCAAAATAGAATCAAATTGTAGCCAGTAATTCATCTAATCGTGATTCACCCTCTCGCTAGTTTGGAGGTGTGTCAATACTTCATTCCTCACTTAAGGGATCAAATTGAAACCTAAAATAAAGGAAAATAGTGAATGCATATTAAGATTAGTTAGTTATCATTGTTCAAAATAGAATCAAATTGTAAATCGCAATTCTCTAATTGTTCAAAATAGACAAAGCATGGCTTAAACTACATTGCATTGTTCAAAATAGAATCAAATTGTAAATTTTTGTAATTCATCTAACTGTGATTCACCCCTCTGCTAGTTTGGAGGTGTGTCAATACTTCATTCCTCACTTAAGGGATCAAATTGAAACCTAAAATAAAGGAAAATAGTGAATGCATATTAAGATTAGTTAGTTATCATTGTTCAAAATAGAATCAAATTGTAATCGCAATTCTCTAATTGTTCAAAATAGACAAACATGGCTTAAACTACATTGCATTGTTCAAAATAGAATCAAATTGTAGTTTGTAATTCATCTAATCGTGATTCACCCTCTGCTAGTTTGGAGGTATGTCAATACTTCATTCCTCACTTAAGGGATCAAATTGAAACCTAAAATAAAGGAAAATAGTGAATGCATATTAAGATTAGTTAGTTATCATTGTTCAAAATAGAATCAAATTGTAACTGTAATTCTCTAATTGTTCAAAATAGACAGCATGGCTTAAACTACATTGCATTGTTCAAAATAGAATCAAATTGTAATTTGTAATTCATCTAATCGTGATTCACCCCTCCGCTAGTTTGGAGGTGTGTCAATACTTCATTCCTCACTTAAGGGATCAAATTGAAACCTAAAATAAAGGAAAATAGTGAATGCATATTAAGATTAGTTAGTTATCATTGTTCAAAATAGAATCAAATTGTAATCGCAATTCTCTAATTGTTCAAAATAGACAAAGACATGGCTTAAACTACATTGCATTGTTCAAAATAGAATCAAATTGTAGTTGTAATTCATCTAATCGTGATTCACCCTCTCGCTAGTTTGGAGGTATGTCAATACTTCATTCCTCACTTAAGGGATCAAATTGAAACCTAAAATAAAGGAAAATAGTGAATGCATATTAAGATTAGTTAGTTATCATTGTTCAAAATAGAATCAAATTGTAAATTGTAATTCTCTAATTGTTCAAAATATGACATGGCTTAAACTTCAAAATACTACATTGCATTGTTCAAAATAGAATCAAATTGTAGTTGTAATTCATCTAAGCGTGATTCACCCCTCTCGCTAGTTTGGAGGTGTGTCAATACTTCATTCCTCACTTAAGGGATCAAATTGAAACCTAAAATAAAGGAAAATAGTGAATGCATATTAAGATTAGTTAGTTATCATTGTTCAAAATAGAATCAAATTGTAATCGCAATTCTCTAATTGTTCAAAATAGAAGACATGGCTTAAACTACATTGCATTGTTCAAAATAGAATCAAATTGTAGTTGTAATTCATCTAAGCGTGATTCACCCCCTCTCGCTAGTTTGGAGGTGTGTCAATACTTCATTCCTCACTTAAGGGATCAAATTGAAACCTAAAATAAAGGAAAATAGTGAATGCATATTAAGATTAGTTAGTTATCATTGTTCAAAATAGAATCAAATTGTAAATCGCAATTCTCTAATTGTTCAAAATAGACAAACATGGCTTAAACTACATTGCATTGTTCAAAATAGAATCAAATTGTAGTCAGTGTAATTCATCTAAGCGTGATTCACCCTCTCGCTAGTTTGGACCACCGTGTCGAGATCATC
This sequence comes from Oxytropis ochrocephala, assembly GCA_020916435.1. Taxonomy (NCBI): domain Eukaryota; kingdom Viridiplantae; phylum Streptophyta; class Magnoliopsida; order Fabales; family Fabaceae; genus Oxytropis; species Oxytropis ochrocephala. Next base: position 118,233,459 of record CM037091.1, on the reverse strand, counting down.
TCCGCCGCGTTACGGAATTTTCGGTGGGCGAGTCCATTGTTCATCGTCCTAGTACGACATTCAAGTCGAGCTCGGAAGATCCTCGCAACGAGGTTAGTTTTTATTCACCGCTTAACTTAGAAGTTTAGTTAAATAATTAAAACTAGGCTTAAATAAGAAATAAAATATTAAATTAAATTAAATTTATTTTTTTCCAACTAATCTTATTACATTGATTTTCAGTTGTATATAAATCATAATCCCTCTCGTCATCATAAAGCACCATTCACTTCACTTCTCTCTCTTGTGTGCTTCGTTTTCCCGCTACGAGGTTAGCGCCATTCATCTTTTAATTCATCTTTCAATTCATCTTTCTTGTTGTTGAAGGACGATTCCAATCAATTCATCTTTCAATTCATCAATTCATCTTTCAATTCTATGAGGCCTATTAGTTTTTGATTATATAATAATAATAATTATAATGTATGAAAACCTTAATTACATGTTTAATGTTTAATTGGACATGATTTGTTGTTGTGTAGTGCTTTTTGTTGTTAATTTTAGGTTGTTGTATATAAATTATAATCCTCTCATCATCTTAAAGCAAACATTCACTTCACTTCTCTCGTGTGTGCTTCGTTCATCGTTATCCGCTCCGAGGTTAGCGCCATTTACTTTTCAATTCATATTTCAATTCATCTTTCTTGTTGTTGAAGGACGATTCTAATCAATTCATTCATTATATATATAATAATAATAATGTATGTAAAGCTTAATTACATGATTTTTTGATCTTTCAATTGATAGAATTCAATTGACGATAGAAAATCCTCGTTCGATCAATTCATCTTTCAATTCTACGAGGCCTATTAGTTTTTGATTATGTATGAAAACCTGAATTACATGTTTAATTGGACATGATTTGTGTAGTGCTTTTGTTGTTAAGATAGAAAATCCGGAAAATCCGGTGTGTTAGGAAAATAGTGAATGCATATTAAGATTAGTTAGTTATCATTGTTCAAAATAGAATCGAATTGTAAATCGTAATTCTCTAATTGTTCAAAAATAGACACAGCATGGCTTAAACTACATTGCATTGTTCAAAATAGAATCAAATTGTAGTTGTAATTCATCTAATCGTGATTCACCCTCTGCTAGTTTGGAGGTATGTCAATACTTCATTCCTCACTTAAGGGATCAAATTGAAACCTAAAATAAAGGAAAATAGTGAATGCATATTAAGATTAGTTAGTTATCATTGTTCAAAATAGAATCAAATTGTAACTGTAATTCTCTAATTGTTCAAAATAGACAACATGCCTTAAACTACATTGCATTGTTCAAAATAGAATCAAATTGTATTTGTAATTCATCTAAGCGTGATTCACCCTCTCGCTGCTAGTTTGGAGGTATGTCAATACTTCATTCCTCACTTAAGGGATCAAATTGAAACCTAAAATAAAGGAAAATAGTGAATGCATATTAAGATTAGTTAGTTATCATTGTTCAAAATAGAATCAAATTGTAACTGTAATTCTCTAATTGTTCAAAATAGACAAACATGGCTTAAACTACATTGCATTGTTCAAAATAGAATCAAATTGTAGCTATAATTCATCTAACTGTGATTCACCCCTCTGCTAGTTTGGAGGTGTGTCAATACTTCATTCCTCACTTAAGGGATCAAATTGAAACCTAAAATAAAGGAAAATAGTGAATGCATATTAAGATTAGTTAGTTATCATTGTTCAAAATAGAATCAAATTGTAACTGCAATTCTCTAATTGTTCAAAATAGACAGCATGGCTTAAACTACATTGCATTGTTCAAAATAGAATCAAATTGTAGCTGTAATTCATCTAACTGTGATTCACCCCTCTGCTAGTTTGGAGGTATGTCAATACTTCATTCCTCACTTAATGGATCAAATTGAAACCTAAAATAAAGGAAAATAGTGAATGCATATTAAGATTAGTTAGTTATCATTGTTCAAAATAGAATCAAATTGTAATCTGTAATTCTCTAATTGTTCAAAATAGACAAACATGGCTTAAACTACATTGCATTGTTCAAAATAGAATCAAATTGTAGCCGTAATTCATCTAAGCGTGATTCACCCCTCTCGCTAGTTTGGAGGTGTGTCAATACTTCATTCCTCACTTAAGGGATCAAATTGAAACCTAAAATAAAGGAAAATAGTGAATGCATATTAAGATTAGTTAGTTATCATTGTTCAAAATAGAATCAAATTGTAATCGCAATTCTCTAATTGTTCAAAATAGAATGACATGGCTTAAACTACATTGCATTGTTCAAAATAGAATCAAATTGTAGCTGTAATTCATCTAACTGTGATTCACCCCTCTGCTAGTTTGGAGGTATGTCAATACTTCATTCCTCACTTAAGGGATCAAATTGAAACCTAAAATAAAGGAAAATAGTGAATGCATATTAAGATTAGTTAGTTATCATTGTTCAAAATAGAATCAAATTGTAAGCTGTAATTCTCTAATTGTTCAAAATAGACAGACATGGCTTAAACTACATTGCATTGTTCAAAATAGAATCAAATTGTAGTGTGTAATTCATCTAAGCGTGATTCACCCTCCGCTAGTTTGGAGGTGTGTCAATACTTCATTCCTCACTTAAGGGATCAAATTGAAACCTAAAATAAAGGAAAATAGTGAATGCATATTAAGATTAGTTAGTTATCATTGTTCAAAATAGAATCAAATTGTAATCGCAATTCTCTAATTGTTCAAAATAGATGACATGGCTTAAACTACATTGCATTGTTCAAAATAGAATCAAATTGTAGTTTGTAATTCATCTAAGCGTGATTCACCCTCTCGCTAGTTTGGAGGTATGTCAATACTTCATTCCTCACTTAAGGGATCAAATTGAAACCTAAAATAAAGGAAAATAGTGAATGCATATTAAGATTAGTTAGTTATCATTGTTCAAAATAGAATCAAATTGTAATCTGTAATTCTCTAATTGTTCAAAATAGACAAAGCATGGCTTAAACTACATTGCATTGTTCAAAATAGAATCAAATTGTAGTGTAATTCATCTAACTGTGATTCACCCTCTCGCTAGTTTGGAGGTATGTCAATACTTCATTCCTCACTTAAGGGATCAAATTGAAACCTAAAATAAAGGAAAATAGTGAATGCATATTAAGATTAGTTAGTTATCATTGTTCAAAATAGAATCAAATTGTAATCAGTAATTCTCTAATTGTTCAAAATAGACAAAGATGGCTTAAACTACATTGCATTGTTCAAAATAGAATCAAATTGTAGTTTGTAATTCATCTAAGCGTGATTCACCCCCTCGCTAGTTTGGAGGTATGTCAATACTTCATTTCTCACTTAAGGGATCAAATTGAAACCTAAAATAAAGGAAAATAGTGAATGCATATTAAGATTAGTTAGTTATCATTGTTCAAAATAGAATCAAATTGTAATCGCAATTCTATAATTGTTCAAAATAGACAAACATGGCTTAAACTACATTGCATTGTTCAAAATAGAATCAAATTGTATTTGTAATTCATCTAAGCGTGATTCACCCCTCTCGCTAGTTTGGAGGTATGTCAATACTTCATTCCTCACTTAAGGGATCAAATTGAAACCTAAAATAAAGGAAAATAGTGAATGCATATTAAGATTAGTTAGTTATCATTGTTCAAAATAGAATCAAATTGTAATTGTAATTCTCTAATTGTTCAAAATAGACAAAGATGGCTTAAACTACATTGCATTGTTCAAAATAGAATCAAATTGTAGTTTGTAATTCATCTAATCGTGATTCACCCCTCTCGCTAGTTTGGAGGTGTGTCAATACTTCATTCCTCACTTAAGGGATCAAATTGAAACCTAAAATAAAGGAAAATAGTGAATGCATATTAAGATTAGTTAGTTATCATTGTTCAAAATAGAATCAAATTGTAAATGAAATTCTCTAATTGTTCAAAATAGACAAACATGGCTTAAACTACATTGCATTGTTCAAAATAGAATCAAATTGTAGTTGTAATTCATCTAACTGTGATTCACCCTCTCGCTAGTTTGGAGGTATGTCAATACTTCATTCCTCACTTAAGGGATCAAATTGAAACCTAAAATAAAGGAAAATAGTGAATGCATATTAAGATTAGTTAGTTATCATTGTTCAAAATAGAATCAAATTGTAATCTGTAATTCTCTAATTGTTCAAAATAGACAAACATGGCTTAAACTACATTGCATTGTTCAAAATAGAATCAAATTGTAGTTGTAATTCATCTAATCGTGATTCACCCTCTCGCTAGTTTGGAGGTGTGTCAATACTTCATTCCTCACTTAAAGGGATCAAATTGAAACCTAAAATAAAGGAAAATAGTGAATGCATATTAAGATTAGTTAGTTATCATTGTTCAAAATAGAATCAAATTGTAATCGCAATTCTCTAATTGTTCAAAATAGACAAACATGGCTTAAACTACATTGCATTGTTCAAAATAGAATCAAATTGTAGTTTGTAATTCATCTAGCGTGATTCACCCCTCTGCTAGTTTGGAGGTATGTCAATACTTCATTCCTCACTTAAGGGATCAAATTGAAACCTAAAATAAAGGAAAATAGTGAATGCATATTAAGATTAGTTAGTTATCATTGTTCAAAATAGAATCAAATTGTAGCTGTAATTCTCTAATTGTTCAAAATAGAATGACATGGCTTAAACTACATTGCATTGTTCAAAATAGAATCAAATTGTAGTGTAATTCATCTAATCGTGATTCACCCCTCCGCTAGTTTGGAGGTGTGTCAATACTTCATTCCTCACTTAAGGGATCAAATTGAAACCTAAAATAAAGGAAAATAGTGAATGTATATTAAGATTAGTAAGTTATCATTGTTCAAAATAGAATCAAATTGTAACTGCAATTCTCTAATTGTTCAAAATAGACAGCATGGCTTAAACTACATTGCATTGTTCAAAATAGAATCAAATTGTAGTTTGTAATTCATCTAAGCGTGATTCACCCTCTCGCTAGTTTGGAGGTCTGTCAATACTTCATTCCTCACTTAAGGGATCAAATTGAAACCTAAAATAAAGGAAAATAGTGAATGCATATTAAGATTAGTTAGTTATCATTGTTCAAAATAGAATCAAATTGTAACTGTAATTCTCTAATTGTTCAAAATAGACAGCATGGCTTAAACTACATTGCATTGTTCAAAATAGAATCAAATTGTAGCTGTAATTCATCTAACTGTGATTCACCCCTCTGCTAGTTTGGAGGTGTGTCAATACTTCATTCCTCACTTAATGGATCAAATTGAAACCTAAAATAAAGGAAAATAGTGAATGCATATTAAGATTAGTTAGTTATCATTGTTCAAAATAGAATCAAATTGTAACTGCAATTCTCTAATTGTTCAAAATAGACAGCATGGCTTAAACTACATTGCATTGTTCATAATAGAATCAAATTGTAGCTGTAATTCATCTAACTGTGATTCACCCCTCTGCTAGTTTGGAGGTATGTCAATACTTCATTCCTCACTTAAGGGATCAAATTGAAACCTAAAATAAAGGAAAATAGTGAATGCATATTAAGATTAGTTAGTTATCATTGTTCAAAATAGAATCAAATTGTAACTGTAATTCTCTAATTGTTCAAAATAGACAGCATGGCTTAAACTACATTGCATTGTTCAAAATAGAATCAAATTGTAGCTGTAATTCATCTAACTGTGATTCACCCCTCTACTAGTTTGGAGGTGTGTCAATACTTCATTCCTCACTTAAGGGATCAAATTGAAACCTAAAATAAAGGAAAATAGTGAATGCATATTAAGATTAGTTAGTTATCATTGTTCAAAATAGAATCAAATTGTAACTGCAATTCTCTAATTGTTCAAAATAGACAGCATGGCTTAAACTACATTGCATTGTTCAAAATAGAATCAAATTGTAGCTGTAATTCATCTAACTGTGATTCACCCCTCTGCTAGTTTGGAGGTATGTCAATACTTCATTCCTCACTTAAGGGATCAAATTGAAACCTAAAATAAAGGAAAATAGTGAATGCATATTAAGATTAGTTAGTTATCATTGTTCAAAATAGAATCAAATTGTAATTTGTAATTCTCTAATTGTTCAAAATAGACAAACATGCCTTAAACTACATTGCATTGTTCAAAATAGAATCAAATTGTAGTTGTAACTCATCTAAGCGTGATTCACCCTCTGCTAGTTTGGAGGTATGTCAATACTTCATTCCTCACTTAAGGGATCAAATTGAAACCTAAAATAAAGGAAAATAGTGAATGCATATTAAGATTAGTTAGTTATCATTGTTCAAAATAGAATCAAATTGTAACTGTAATTCTCTAATTGTTCAAAATAGATGAAAATGGCTTAAACTACATTGCATTGTTCAAAATAGAATCATATTGTACTGTAATTCATCTAAGCGTGATTCACCCTCTCGCTAGTTTGGAGGTATGTCAATACTTCATTCCTCACTTAAGGGATCAAATTGAAACCTAAAATAAAGGAAAATAGTGAATGCATATTAAGATTAGTTAGTTATCATTGTTCAAAATAGAATCAAATTGTAAGCGCAATTCTCTAATTGTTCAAAATAGATGACATGGCTTAAACTACATTGCATTGTTCAAAATAGAATCAAATTGTAGTTTGTAATTCATCTAACCGTGATTCACCCCTCGCTAGTTTGGAGGTATGTCAATACTTCATTCCTCACTTAAGGGATCAAATTGAAACCTAAAATAAAGGAAAATAGTGAATGCATATTAAGATTAGTTAGTTATCATTGTTCAAAATAGAATCAAATTGTAATGTAATTCTCTAATTGTTCAAAATAGACGACATGGCTTAAACTACATTGCATTGTTCAAAATAGAATCAAATTGTAGTTGTAATTCATCTAAGCGTGATTCACCCTCTCGCTAGTTTGGAGGTGTGTCAATACTTCATTCCTCACTTAAGGGATCAAATTGAAACCTAAAATAAAGGAAAATAGTGAATGCATATTAAGATTAGTTAGTTATCATTGTTCAAAATAGAATCAAATTGTAAATGCAATTCTCTAATTGTTCAAAATAGAATGACATGGCTTAAACTACATTGCATTGTTCAAAATAGAATCAAATTGTAGTTGTAATTCATCTAAGCGTGATTCACCCCTCGCTAGTTTGGAGGTATGTCAATACTTCATTCCTCACTTAAGGGATCAAATTGAAACCTAAAATAAAGGAAAATAGTGAATGCATATTAAGATTAGTTAGTTATCATTGTTCAAAATAGAATCAAATTGTAATCTGTAATTCTCTAATTGTTCAAAATAGACATGACATGGCTTAAACTACATTGCATTGTTCAAAATAGAATCAAATTGTAGTTGTAATTCATCTAATCGTGATTCACCCCCTCTGCTAGTTTGGAGGTGTGTCAATACTTCATTCCTCACTTAAGGGATCAAATTGAAACCTAAAATAAAGGAAAATAGTGAATGCATATTAAGATTAGTTAGTTATCATTGTTCAAAATAGAATCAAATTGTAATCGCAATTCTCTAATTGTTCAAAATAGATGACATGGCTTAAACTACATTGCATTGTTCAAAATAGAATCAAATTGTAGGCTGTAATTCATCTAACCGTGATTCACCCTCTGCTAGTTTGGAGCTATGTCAATACTTCATTCCTCACTTAAGGGATCAAATTGAAACCTAAAATAAAGGAAAATAGTGAATGCATATTAAGATTAGTTAGTTATCATTGTTCAAAATAGAATCAAATTGTAACTATAATTCTCTAATTGTTCAAAAAATAGACAAACATGGCTTAAACTACATTGCATTGTTCAAAATAGAATCAAATTGTAGCTGTAATTCATCTAACTGTGATTCACCCCTCTGCTAGTTTGGAGGTGTGTCAATACTTCATTCCTCACTTAAGGGATCAAATTGAAACCTAAAATAAAGGAAAATAGTGAATGCATATTAAGATTAGTTAGTTATCATTGTTCAAAATAGAATCAAATTGTAACTGCAATTCTCTAATTGTTCAAAATAGACAGCATGGCTTAAACTACATTGCATTGTTCAAAATAGAATCAAATTGTAGCTGTAATTCATCTAACTGTGATTCACCCCTCTGCTAGTTTGGACCACCGTGCCGAGATCATCTCCGCCGCGCGTTCTGGAATTTTCGGTGGGGCGAGTCCATTGTTCATCGTTCCGAGTACGACATTCAAGTCGAGCTCAGAAGATCCCTGCAACGAGGTTAGTTTTTATTCACTGCTTAACTTAGAAGTTTAGTTAAATAATTAAAACTAGGCTTAAATAAGAAATAAAATATTAAATTAAATTAAATTTATTTTTTTCCAACTAATCTTATTACATTGATTTTCAGTTGTATATAAATCATAATCCCTCTCGTCATCATAAAGCACCATTCACTTCACTTCTCCTCTCTTGTGTGCTTCGTTTTCCCGCTTCTGAGGTTAGCGCCATTCATCTTTCAATTCATCTTTCAATTCATCTTTCTTGTTGTTGAAGGACGATTCCAATCAATTCATCTTTCAATTCATCAATTCATCTTTCAAATCTATGAGGCCTATTAGTTTTTGATTATATAATAATAATAATTATAATGTATGAAAACCTTAATTACATGTTTAATGTTTAATTGGACATGATTTGTTGTTGTGTAGTGCTTTTTGTTGTTAATTTTCAGTTGTTGTATATAAATTATAATCCTCTCATCATCTTAAAGCGGCATTCACTTCACTTCTCTCGTCGTGCTTCGTTCATCGTTATCCACCTTCCGAGGTTAGCGCCATTTACTTTTCAATTCATATTTCAATTCATCTTTCTTGTTGTTGAAGGACGATTCTAATCAATTCATTCATTATATATATAATAATAATAATAATGTATGTAAAGCTTAATTACATGATTTTTGATCTTTCAATTGATAGAATTCAATTGGCGATAGAAAATCCTCGTTCGATCAATTCATCTTTCAATTCTCTGAGGCCTATTAGTTTTTGATTATGTATGAAAACCTGAATTACATGTTTAATTGGACATGATTTGTGTAGTGCTTTTTGTTGTTAAGATAGAAAATCCGGAAAATCCGGTGTGTTAGGAAAATAGTGAATGCATATTAAGATTAGTTAGTTATCATTGTTCAAAATAGAATCGAATTGTAACTGTAATTCTCTAATTGTTCAAAAATAGACAAAGCATGGCTTAAACTACATTGCATTGTTCAAAATAGAATCAAATTGTAGTTGTAATTCATCTAAGCGTGATTCACCCCTCGCTAGTTTGGAGGTATGTCAATACTTCATTCCTCACTTAAGGGATCAAATTGAAACCTAAAATAAAGGAAAATAGTGAATGCATATTAAGATTAGTTAGTTATCATTGTTCAAAATAGAATCAAATTGTAAATCAGTAATTCTCTAATTGTTCAAAATAGACAGACATGCCTTAAACTACATTGCATTGTTCAAAATAGAATCAAATTGTAGCTGTAATTCATCTAACTGTGATTCACCCCTCTGCTAGTTTGGAGGTATGTCAATACTTCATTCCTCACTTAAGGGATCAAATTGAAACCTAAAATAAAGGAAAATAGTGAATGCATATTAAGATTAGTTAGTTATCATTGTTCAAAATAGAATCAAATTGTAAATGTGTAATTCTCTAATTGTTCAAAATAGACAAAGATGGCTTAAACTACATTGCATTGTTCAAAATAGAATCAAATTGTAGTGTAATTCATCTAGCTCGTGATTCACCCCTCCGCTAGTTTGGAGGTGTGTCAATACTTCATTCCTCACTTAAGGGATCAAATTGAAACCTAAAATAAAGGAAAATAGTGAATGCATATTAAGATTAGTTAGTTATCATTGTTCAAAATAGAATCAAATTGTAACTGCAATTCTCTAATTGTTCAAAATAGACAGCATGGCTTAAACTACATTGTATTGTTCAAAATAGAATCAAATTGTAGCTGTAATTCATCTAACTGTGATTCACCCCTCTGCTAGTTTGGAGGTATGTCAATACTTCATTCCTCACTTAAGGGATCAAATTGAAACCTAAAATAAAGGAAAATAGTGAATGCATATTAAGATTAGTTAGTTATCATTGTTCAAAATAGAATCAAATTGTAACTATAATTCTCTAATTGTTCAAAATAGACAGCATGGCTTAAACTACATTGCATTGTTCAAAATAGAATCAAATTGTAGCTGTAATTCATCTAACTGTGATTCACCCCTCTGCTAGTTTGGAGGTGTGTCAATACTTCATTCCTCACTTAAGGGATCAAATTGAAACCTAAAATAAAGGAAAATAGTGAATGCATATTAAGATTAGTTAGTTATCATTGTTCAAAATAGAATCAAATTGTAACTGCAATTCTCTAATTGTTCAAAATAGACAGCATGGCTTAAACTACATTGCATTGTTCAAAATAGAATCAAATTGTAGCTGTAATTCATCTAACCGTGATTCACCCCCTCGCTAGTTTGGAGGTCTGTCAATACTTCATTCCTCACTTAAGGGATCAAATTGAAACCTAAAATAAAGGAAAATAGTGAATGCATATTAAGATTAGTTAGTTATCATTGTTCAAAATAGAATCAAATTGTAAATTGTAATTCTCTAATTGTTCAAAATAGACAGAGATGGCTTAAACTACATTGCATTGTTCAAAATAGAATCAAATTGTATTTGTAATTCATCTAATCGTGATTCACCCCTCTGCTAGTTTGGAGGTGTGTCAATACTTCATTCCTCACTTAAGGGATCAAATTGAAACCTAAAATAAAGGAAAATAGTGAATGCATATTAAGATTAGTTAGTTATCATTGTTCAAAATAGAATCAAATTGTAACTGCAATTCTCTAATTGTTCAAAATAGACAGCATGGCTTAAACTACATTGCATTGTTCAAAATAGAATCAAATTGTAGCTGTAATTCATCTAACTGTGATTCACCCCTCTGCTAGTTTGGAGGTATGTCAATACTTCATTCCTCACTTAAGGGATCAAATTGAAACCTAAAATAAAGGAAAATAGTGAATGCATATTAAGATTAGTTAGTTATCATTGTTCAAAATAGAATCAAATTTGTAATTGTAATTCTCTAATTGTTCAAAATAGACAAGCATGGCTTAAACTACATTGCATTGTTCAAAAATAGAATCAAATTGTATTTGTAATTCATCTAATCGTGATTCACCCCTCTCGCTAGTTTGGAGGTGTGTCAATACTTCATTCCTCACTTAAGGGATCAAATTGAAACCTAAAATAAAGGAAAATAGTGAATGCATATTAAGATTAGTTAGTTATCATTGTTCAAAATAGAATCAAATTGTAGCGCAATTCTCTAATTGTTCAAAATAGATGACATGGCTTAAACTACATTGCATTGTTCAAAATAGAATCAAATTGTAGTTGTAATTCATCTAAGCGTGATTCACCCCTCTGCTAGTTTGGAGGTATGTCAATACTTCATTCCTCACTTAAGGGATCAAATTGAAACCTAAAATAAAGGAAAATAGTGAATGCATATTAAGATTAGTTAGTTATCATTGTTCAAAATAGAATCAAATTGTAAATCGTAATTCTCTAATTGTTCAAAATAGACAAACATGGCTTAAACTACATTGCATTGTTCAAAATAGAATCAAATTGTAGCTGTAATTCATCTAACTGTGATTCACCCCTCTGCTAGTTTGGAGGTGTGTCAATACTTCATTCCTCACTTAAGGGATCAAATTGAAACCTAAAATAAAGGAAAATAGTGAATGCATATTAAGATTAGTTAGTTATCATTGTTCAAAATAGAATCAAATTGTAACTGCAATTCTCTAATTGTTCAAAATAGACAGCATGGCTTAAACTACATTGCATTGTTCAAAATAGAATCAAATTGTAGCTGTAATTCATCTAACTGTGATTCACCCCTCTGCTAGTTTGGAGGTCTGTCAATACTTCATTCCTCACTTAAGGGATCAAATTGAAACCTAAAATAAAGGAAAATAGTGAATGCATATTAAGATTAGTTAGTTATCATTGTTCAAAATAGAATCAAATTGTAACTGTAATTCTCTAATTGTTCAAAATAGACAGCATGGCTTAAACTACATTGCATTGTTCAAAATAGAATCAAATTGTAGCTGTAATTCATCTAACTGTGATTCACCCCTCTTCTAGTTTGGAGGTGTGTCAATACTTCATTCCTCACTTAATGGATCAAATTGAAACCTAAAATAAAGGAAAATAGTGAATGCATATTAAGATTAGTTAGTTATCATTGTTCAAAATAGAATCAAATTGTAACTGCAATTCTCTAATTGTTCAAAATAGACAGCATGGCTTAAACTACATTGCATTGTTCAAAATAGAATCAAATTGTAGCTGTAATTCATCTAACTGTGATTCACCCCTCTGCTAGTTTGGCGGTATGTCAATACTTCATTCCTCACTTAAGGGATCAAATTGAAACCTAAAATAAAGGAAAATAGTGAATGCATATTAAGATTAGTTAGTTATCATTGTTCAAAATAGAATCAAATTGTAAATCGCAATTCTCTAATTGTTCAAAATAGACAGCATGGCTTAAACTACATTGCATTGTTCAAAATAGAATCAAATTGTAGCTGTAATTCATCTAACTGTGATTCACCCCTCTGCTAGTTTGGAGGTGTGTCAATACTTCATTCCTCACTTAAGGGATCAAATTGAAACCTAAAATAAAGGAAAATAGTGAATGCATATTAAGATTAGTTAGTTATCATTGTTCAAAATAGACAGCATGGCTTAAACTACATTGCATTGTTCAAAATAGAATCAAATTGTAGCTGTAATTCATCTAACTGTGATTCACCCCTCTGCTAGTTTGGAGGTATGTCAATACTTCATTCCTCACTTAAGGGATCAAATTGAAACCTAAAATAAAGGAAAGTAATTCAATATTAATCAATGTTATTTAATTAATTAAATATTAATCAATGAACAAAAACTGCACATCAATAAAGGAAAGCAATAACCTAGTACAACACTAATCGTTCTTTTCTTTTTGTTTTGCAGGTTTTCAAACATGTTCTACCTCTTTTCCTGTTGCGGCCACAACACCAATGACAACACGCAACCACCACCATCACGCCGCACCACCCCCACCCCCACCCGCCGCCACCACCACCCGCCGCCACCACCACCATAAGATGTTTTATCTTTTCTCATGTCATGCAACAACATTAATAAGAACAACCCACCACCACCACCCCGCACCCCACACCACCACCCCCGCACCCACACCACCACGCCGCACCCCCACACCACCACCCTCAGCCTAATTGATATTTCTGTTCAGCCTAATGAAACCTAATGCAAGGTTTGCTTCACAGAACTCTTTTCTGTAATAACAAGAGTGAAGATTTTGATTCAAGAATGTAAAGAAGGAAGCTCTCTTTGGAGTCTCATAAATTTAGAGTTCATTTTGTTTCAACTGAATTTCATTTCTTCGTTCTTGGCATTACAATCAGTACAATTGATATATATACAGTGAGCTTGAACTTGGGAATCAGTTACATATCCTTTTTAAATACAAAAAGGAATTTTTGCGTGGATATTGATAATAAACTGTAGAGAATTGAGAACACAAAATACAGGGGATGAGATGTAGTTTACTCCAAAAGAATCATATTTACTAAGGATAAGATATAATTTGATACTCAATGAAGCAAATTGTTTAATCACGAGATCTGGTTCTTATAGTTTTGACAAAATTAATCTCAAAATTGAGTAAACTTGTTGAGGAGGAAAACAATTGGAACCTAGAGAAACATCTGAACATAATATGCATTTTTCATACCCAAAAAAAAAAAAACAACTAAAAAGACATGATTTTTATGAGATGGGTAAATTCAAGATCTCATTTTTATATCAGAAAAATCAGACCAAAAAAAAAAATTAAATTAAATTTAAAATTTATACCTTCTTTTAGATCTTGGTGTGGCCGATTCGGTCGCGAGATTATGGGTTATTGGTGGTCTTGGCGGCGACTCCAATAGTATGGTCGGCGTGTGTGAAATCGCTGCTTGACCACCGCACCGAAGATACCATGCCGTCAATTTCCATCTCTCTCGGCCACCACATGTCATCCCTTCTCTCTCCCTTCTCTCCTTAAATTACCACATTCTCACCGTGTTTTTAAGCAACACACATTTACACGCGTTTCTTCGTAATACTATTTCAATTTACACGCGTTTCTTCGTAATATAATACTATTTCAAATACACATTCACACGTGTTTCTTCGTAATAATAAATATAAATAAATACTAGAACACACGCCCGCATTTATGCGGGGAGGTGATTAATGACTTAGTTTTGAAAAAAAACATTAACATTTTATAAGGGGGTATAAAAATATAACACATATATATATATATATATATATATATATATATATATATATATATATATATATATATATATAAGACGAAGAGGCAACAATAGCCTTTGGTGGGATGAAGTCTAGGCGTGTCCAAAAGCTCATTATATAGAGGACTCATTCTACACCTGTGCGATGCACAGGACGTCGTTATAAGAAGTTTTGTAAAAAAATTTAAAAAATTATGTATTACAAACTTAGTGGTTGATGCGAATTAATAATTTACAACTAAACATAGAATAAAATTTTTATGTTAACGGGGTTGTCTTTATATATAATATATATGATATATTTGCGAAGATACGAACCAATGCATGGTGGTGATTTAGAATGTGATAAACATAATAAAAACACTCTTTAACAATAATGAGGGCAAGATAGTTCCAAAAAAATGGATGTCAACTATTGGTTAAAAAAATGGCTTTGAAATTTCGTTGTAGATATTAACTAACCAACAGTTATGTAATATTTACCATTTTTCACTTACATACGATTTGATCTGAAATAATTTAGAGCTCGTCGTATTTACCTTCTAGGAGATAAATACGAATTCCAGCACATACAATTGATTGTCAACACATACAAATACGCAACACATACGAAATAATTAAGAAAATCGGTTAAGTACAATTGATTGTCAATTTTTATGTAAAGCGTTAACTAGATTTACTAAACTAGCCATTTTTAATTTTTAATCAAAAGAATATTTTATTTCACGTTAATGACAATCACTTAATTAAATGAAGGGTGTGTATAAAATAGTAGTGTTAGTGAAGGAAGACTATCGAGTATATGATGGAGGGCTGTTATGATAAAAAAAAAATGATACAAAGACAATTTTTGTTCTAATTTTATCACAAGCTTGATTTGAAAAGTGTTCTTATGTTTTTATAAGCCTTATCTTTTCCTAGCTACAAAATATTTTTATTGATTAGAAATAGGGTACAAGGTCAAGGTGTACTCCAACCCACATACATCAATATCTCATGTCTAGGAAATCCTCATAATAACTTTTGAAATTATTTCTTACACTCAATGGGAGCAACAAGCCACTCGAAATACAAACAATTACCATCTCTTAGTTGACGCAGAAACCACTACCAACCCAACCAACTCCTCCACTATATCATCCATCCTTTATTTATTATTTTGCACCCTCAACCAACCCAACCAACTCCTCCACTATATCATCCATCCTCATGACAACCCGTGCGTGACAAGCGGCAAACCCGTACAATAATCCTCACACCTCGCCCACCTCCCTCCCCAAAATCCTTGTAGTTGCGAAGCTTACTCGATATATTATCGATTCCAATAACTAACATATTTGCCGCAGTTTGAATCTCCAACCGCGACAATTCCTTAACTCTCAACACATATTCCAACTCTTTGTTAATATCGTCTCTCGAATTAACCGTTTTGGTTAGTTGAGACGATAAATTGTGGAGTCGTTTCAAGGCCTCGTCGCGATAAATTGTGATTTAATACCTTGAGGCGGTTGACCGTAACCGTAATCGATGTGCCGCACCAACTCAACGGGCGACCCAAATTCCCCAAAGCCTTCAACAAACCCAACAAGGTGTGCCTCACTGCCACTCTATCTCCTACACACCAACATTTCAGGATTATCAACCTTTAACCAGTCAGTAGAACATACTCCATTTCAAGATACCTATCGGTATTCTACATTAGCGCGACCCGATATCTTGTATCTTGTATAACTTTGGTGTCCACCCCGCATCTGTGAAATATGTTGATTACTCCTCGGACTCATTTATAAGCAACAAATACCTTTTTAGATTCATTGAAAAAGTAATGTATCTGGACTATATATAGTCCAGATACATTACTTTTTCAATGAATCTAAAAAAGTGATTGTTGCTTATATATGAGTCCGGAGGGAGTATCTTCGTAGGCTTCAAGAGCCGGTCGGTGCTAATTCCTCGTCGGTTCTCCAATATCAAGAACCACCGGCCTGCCCGACCGAGCAAGAACAACAACCACCATAGCGGCGTCCTGGCGTGTTCACCACCACCACCGTGTGGAACTGGCCATCATCTTCAACGTTAATTTTTTTCTTAATTTGCTTTTTATTTCATTTGATCAATTATTGTAATTATCTATTAACTAAGTTAAAAATATTTATCTCTTTAATTTTTCTTAATCATTATTTATCTAATTAATTTGGAAATAACAATAATATTTTTTAAAATTAATTTTAGAACTTAATTAGGTATATTTATTTTAATATATATTAAATTAAGAAATAAAAACACAGTTTGAGAGGCCTCTCCACGGGCGACTTACCTGCTCGTGAATTTAAAAAAATTGCAAATCTCAGTCTAAGTTCCTCATCCATGGGGGGAGCGACTTCTAGGCATAAAAATTGTTTTCTAGTTTGGTAAATAACCAAGAATGTGTTCTAGTTTAGTATTTTTTAATTCTAGATCCCTTTTTTTGCCTTTCTTATTTCTATCATTTTATTACTTTTGTGTGTTTTACTTTTGTAATTTTTTTTCTTTCTAATTGTATAGTTTAGAGATCTTTTTATTTTTCCACTTTATTGATCAAAATTACACACATCAGTTAAATAACAATTATCTATTTTCAAGTGAGGAGCTAGCATAAATTTTATAAGATAGCAAAATGTAAAGAATAAAATTAATTTTTAACTAATATAGTAAACTTAATCAATAAGAAAAAAATGCTTATCTAAAAAATTTTAAAAAAAGTAAGAAATAAAAAACCAATAGTTTTTTACATGTACAAAATATAAGCTGAATCGGTGGTGTCAAAGACCTAAAAAAAAATTGATCTAGAAAATCATAGACTATAATACTCGTTCAAAGACAAATTACGTCTCTGTCTCTTTTTTATCTACCTAGTGTGAATTGATATAAAGGCTTTTTTTGGTTAATGAAGCCATGAGAACTAAAATCTTTGTGCTAACGCGACGTGGCGTTTGGCGTGACAACGTGGCACTTAACGTGCCACGTAGGAGGCGTTAAATGTGATGGCAACGACTAAAGCGGCGGAGGACTAATGTGTTCCGTTTTGAAATTGCCAGCGACAAATGTATCCCGAAAAAATTGTCATAGACCAATTTGTCCTGGGAGGGAATTGTCAAAGACCAATTTGGGTCTTTACTCTAGAAATATAATAAGTAATTCTTACCGTCTTAAATCAATCAAATTAGTCCTTTCAATCATCATTCTCTCCCGTATTTTGAGAGTATTTAAGGGAATAAATTTATGGATTTAAATAGTTTAGGAACTATTTAATGTTTTTTTTTATAGTTTAAGGACCAAACTAAAAATGGAGTGATAGTATAGGGATCAAATTGAGGGTTTACTCGATATATGGATCTAATAAGGTGGAAAAGGTAAGTGTTTGGGTTTTAAGCATTGTTTTTAAAATGAGAGGCCGTAGAGGTTTCTTTGCCATCAAGGTTGATCTTGCTAAGCCCTATGATGGGATAAGGTAGTCTATTATTGTCAAAGTGCTTGCTGAGATGGGCTTCCTTCTAAGCTTCAAACTTTTATTATAGCATGCATATCTATGGTGAATTCCAATGTTTTGTGGAATGGTAGACGCTCAGAGAGCTTTGAGCCCAATGTGGGATTCGTCAAGGGGATCCTATGTCTCCTACATATTTGTTTTTCTGCATGGACAAGCTCACACCCACTTGATTGAGGAAGCAGTTGAGTGCAGGAGGTGGATTTTGATTCGGGCTGGTAGGACTGGGCCTAGTATCTCACATCTTATGTTTGCAGATGACTTGTTATTATTCAAGAAGGCTACGGATAATAACATGCAGTGCATGATGAATGTGCTTAATATTTTTTGTGGCATGTCTGGCCAAATGGTTAGTCCAGAGAAGACTAGAATTTTCTTTTCTATGAATGTGGATATGCGAACTAGAAAAAGTTTGAGCTTTATGTGCAGGTTCAACACGCTTGACTCTTTGGGCAAGCATCTCGGGATTTGGCTCTTAGGACGAGCCACTAAGAAGAAGGACTTCAACTATCTTATTGAAGAGGCAACCCAAAAGCTTTCTATTAGAGCTTGATTGACATGTCAATATTTCCCATATGTATATTGAGAGGCAAATTCGACTGAGAGGCAAATTCGACGGCACATCACCTTGATTCTATGGCGTGTGATTCCCAGGATGGTTTGCGAATATTTGATCAACCTCCTGCTCTTATTATGCAACTTGTGTATGTTGATTGTATTGGAGTTTTTACACATAGATTAGTTAATGTGTAACTGTGCTTGTCTGTTTTGGGCTTTAAGCTCCGTTTAGTATAAAAAATAATCAAACCAAAGGAACAGTTCAATCGGTTAAATCATGATCTAGCTACGTCTACGATTCGGTTACTTGAGCAAGTGAATCACGATTACATCTACGTTTGAGCGGTTTAAAATAGTTGAACCATTACTCAGATGTTTCACCAGTTTGATATCTCGTTCGATTTTCAATACATTGGTTTGAAGAGAATTGTAAACACCATACGTAAGATCGAGCGTGAGATGAGAGGAAGATGCAATAAATTTGAGGAATTGTTTAGTACATTCATCTAGAATCTATTATAAGCAAAAAGAAAATTACAGTGATTAAAAATATTAGATTTTTTACAAAATAATTAAGAAAATCAGTTAAGTACAATTGATTGTCAATTTTTATGTAAAACGTTAACTAGATTTAATAAACTAGCCATTTTTAATTTTTAATCAAAAGAATATTTTATTTCACGTTAATGACAATCACTTAATTAAATGAAGGGTGTGTATAAAATAGTAGTGTTAGTGAAGGAAGACTATCGAGTATATGATGGAGGGCTGTTATGATAAAAAAAAATGATACAAAGACAATTTTTGTTCTAATTTTATCACAAGCTTGATTTGAAAAGTGTTCTTATGTTCTTATAAGCCTTATCTTTTCCTAGCTACAAAATATTTTTATTGATTAGAAATAGGGGTACAAGGTCAAGGTGTACTCCAACCGACATACATCAATATCTCATGTCTAGGAAATCCTCGCAATAACTTTTGAAATTATTTCTTACACTCAAGGGGAGCAACAAGCCACTCGAAATACAAACAATTACCACCTCTTAGTTGACGCAGAAACCACTACTAAGATAAAGACTTTCATTCTCTTGAAAAAATACATATATATTCCTAAGTTCCCAAATAGCCCATAATTATGCCAAATCCAAATGAATCATTTCCTCCTACTCCCCGTCCTCGTACTCTCCTAGTGATGTGAACCAAAAGGTAGAAGTGTGCTAGATCCCCTAAAGTGACAAGTATGCTAGATCCTCCCTTGAAGTGTATTACGTCCTCTTATTGTTAGATTTCATATGCTTGCAATTGCAAGTGAGCTTAGATATATACCTTATCGTTTTATCTCGAGGAGTGTTGTCTTATTTGTGACTTTGGACTTTATATAGAGTTGTGTTTGTTAGGGGTGGACAGCGGTCGGGTTTGGGCGGGTTCGGGCCCAGTGTCCCCTATCCGGCCCAAACCACGTATGTGATATGGTGGCCCAAACGTAATTGTTGGAACAATTACGGACACACTGACGAACACGAATAAAATACGCTGAGTCGCGGATTTGCAGCCATTTCTCTTTAAGAAGTTTCATGATTCGCCCAAGTGTGCAAAGCGAGCCTCCTCGACCACGCCGCCGCCGTCCCTCACCTCGAGAAATATATATGATCTTCCCTTGGGGGGAAGAAGCACCACCAAACTCACACTCCCTTATCTTTATTTTACTGCTCAGTATTCTTAGTCTTTTCTCAAACTTGAGAAGTATCTCTTCTTCACTTGCTCAAAAAAACAAAAACTCACACACTTGAAAAATCAATTTCAATGAAACTTTTTTCTTATCAATCATTCTTTTTTTCCATCCTCAAAAACTTGCCTCGTGTTCAGAAACTTTGGTTCTATATATATCCAAAATTAAAATTAACTTGCAAGTTTCGGTTATATAAAATAATATATTATCATGAAGGAAATAATTTACCAAATTGAAACCGACGAAGCAAAGAGTATAATATCTCTTTATACTTACTTCCATTCGTTTTTCTTCTTTTAATCAAAAATAGATGCTTCTCATATACTAATACTTTTCAATAGCATTAAAAACCATTAACAAGAATCTGTCGGCTAGTAAAAATTAACTAATCATTAAAAGGTTTCAAATAGTTATCCTTAAAAAGAATTCAATGCATGGCATTAAAAATCTGTTTTCAATACAAATGAAACGCGAGGCAACGCTACAATACTCACGGCAATGAAATGAATTGAAACGGAAAAGTCAATTTATCATCTCGTAATAAAAAACTTTTTAAAGTTGCATAAAGCTAATAAAATATTCATTTTATTTTATAAAAAAATTGATCCTTTTGTGTGGGGGGCTCCATCTTCTTATAAAAGAGAAATTGATCCTTTTGTGTGGGGGGCTCCATTTTATGAAATATTCATTTTTAAGAGAAGCATCAGTATTCAATTTGATGAAATTTTGGTGTGGGGGGCTTCATCTTTTTGCTATATTTCTTGAATGCCGTGTGCTTGATCCTTCTTGTGTGACACTTGACTGAGTACTTGGTAGCTTAATAGATAAGAGTTCCCTTGTTGCATGCCTTATTTGAATGAATGTTTGAGTAGGGTTAGGATGCTTGTTTTCAAAGATCATCGTATTCCTTGCTTTCCAAATGAACCATATTGCATAAAAGATGATTGAAATAGTTGTAGACTTGTGTGTACTAGCATAATTTGTTTCAAATATTTCCTCCAGCCACACTGCAAATGATTGAATGTTGTGTAATGTAGGAACTTTGCAAATCTGTAGACTATGCCAAATAGGAGTAGTCCATGGGCAAAGTAGGAAAATATGTTATGTTGTTTCCTCATGTTGCTTGCATATAGGGCATAACTTATCTCTTGCTATGTGTTTTGTAAATAGATTATGTTTTGTAGCTATAGCCTCAAGTTTAACCCTCCAAATTATGTGTTTCACACGCTCAGGAACATTAGCAGATTTGTGCGGGTCCAACGTGGGTAAGTTCGGTTTGGACCTTCACTAGCCCAATTATTTTTTGGGTATGATTTTCAGAAAAAAAAAAACATTTTTTTTTGTATTTTTTTAAACTAACGGTGTGGGCCTTCACTGGCCCAATTCTTTTTTGGACCCGTTTTCAGAAAAAACATATTTTGTTGATAAAAAAAGAAAAAACATATTTTAAAGCAGTGTTTTAAAATATACTTTAATTGGTTTTCTATTTAACACAAAAACATATTTTAAAGAGATTTTAAAACAAAGAAGCAGTAAGTAATTCATTAAAGCATACAACAGAACTCAATTTCCCTGTTCTAACCAAAAAACTGATTTTAAAGCATACAACCATACACAATATCATACTAAACAGATTTTAAACACTATCAATAACACTCTATCTAGTTTCCTTGTTCTGATAGACTGTTCTAATAGACTTATTCACTAGGTGAATGCCCGTGCGATGCACGGGTTGTTATATTTTTTTATTTAATTTAATAAAGTTTATATATTAAAACATATAATATTTTTATATAGATTATGTATAAGTATATTAAAAATATAGTATTATGTACTGGCAATTTATATATAAAATTATTCATTTTAATTAGTCAACATTCTTATATAGTGTATGAAGTTTTTGATATAATTAATTGACAAAATTTTTACTTAGATTAATTTTTGAAATAAAGTTTTACAAAAGTTAGAAACTTCATTAATACTCTAATATGAAAAAATTCGATATATATATATATATATATATATATATATATATATATATATATATAATTGAAGCGTAATTTTTATATAATTCTTTAAAATATTAGAATGTCAAATGTATAAAATAATTTATATTTTATTAGAGTTTCTCAACTAATTGTTTTTATTTGATTCATAAAACTTTATTAAGTGATGAAACATTTAATAGTTAAATGTAATTATATTGGAATTTATACAAAATGACTTATTTACTCAGTTTTTAGTAAGTCTACATTGAAAAATATTATTAATTATTTTTATTTTTTAGTGTGCCCACATCTTAGTTATAGAAAAATGGAAATCCCTCTTTGGTAGTTATTATTATTCTTTGGTTATAGAAAATGCAAAATCACTTATTTACTCCTGTGTTAATTTTAAGCGCATCCCCGCTTAATGTAGAATAGTCGATACAAAATTTATTTTTTGTCTTCAGTGACTTAACACGGGACTTAAAAGGAAATTATGTAAGATTCATTCTATTAAATAAAATATAATAAAAGTAATAATATGATATTGAATTTTTTTTTGTCAATAAAAAATGATATTTTTTTGAAAAATTATAGAATGATGTTACCCGATAAGAAGATAAGAAGTGTCTTTCTATAATGAATAAATAATGTTTTAATTTTTTTTTTTGATCTTTGGTTCTTTTTCTTATATATTTTTGCTTTCATCGTTCTTTAATTTACATTCTCAAGTTTCTCCTACCTTTTTCATTCAGAGTGACAAATGCCCACCATCTAAAATATAGAAATATGTAAAATCTCGATGTTGGATTTACTAGTAAAATTGAGTTTGGTGGCATCGTGATGATTTAGAAAGCAAAGAATAATTCAAATTTTAGTCTTAATTAGAGGAAAATAAAAATGTAAAAATAAATAAACCAAGTTGTGTGGTTTTACCATATTTGAATCACTAACACATATTTACATGGCTTCCTTAAGAGTTAGCCGTACCATAAAAAACTTGGCCATACCATAAAAAACAAAGTTGTGTGCTAAAAAGTTTAAACTTCTTCAACTCTTAATTGTATATTATAATAAATAAATAATAAAAAGATATGAAATTTAAAGATGATTCAAGTCCTTTAAATTAGGTTACATTCTGGTTTTAGTTTCAAAAAAAAAATTCATCAACTTTTGGTCCCTCATATTTAGCAAAGTACTAAATTAGTCCTTTCACTAACTTAGTCATTTCATAGTTTTGACTTGGGAAGTGGAAGCCAAATTAATCACCACATGTCAAGTTTATAATCACTTTTCGTGAGTAAAACTGATCTCTAACATCACTAACAATCAAGTGAACACTTTTCAAAAGTCAAATTACCATCAAATATAATGGTAATTGTAAACTCATTAAAAAAATTAATACATTATTGGTCAAAAATAATAAAGCTTAAATGATCAAAAATCAAATATAGATCTTTCAACACAAAAATAAAAATATGTGATGCTGTCAATTTATTGAAGAAATACCGTAAATTTGTTGAAATAGAATCTCTTTTTTCACTCATGTAGATTTTTTAGAATTTCCCTTTCTTCCTTTTTTTTGATTACTTCTTTTTCTTGCATATTACTTGATTCTTCATCATCCTGTAACTTGAAAAATTAAGGATTGTTTTGTCAAGAACTTACGTTTTTAACCCAAAGCGTATTAGTACTATTTTCTACACCTCACCTTAATATTCTCCTTATTTGAAACATAATATTAACAACCACATTTATAATATATAGGCTATGTGTAAATAGAGGTTTTTACAAAGGCAATGAAGATACATATAAGATGAAACATAAATAAAGATACATACTATTGAGGGAGGAAAAATAGGCAAATAAAATTGGAAATGGGCACATGTATTTCAAAAAGGAATAACTCCTTTGTTTATGTTGAAATTAGACAATAAGAAGCAAATTAAAAGATGAGGTAGAGATGATGAAATTGGTTTGTCTTTGGAACATCTATTTATATATGATGAGGAATAGCAAGTGAAGTACAAATGAAAAAACTGTCATGGTGACAATGAAGGAATAGGAGAAGAGCAAGTGACAATCATAACACTCTCATAAAATATTAATGGGAAGAGCAATAGTTATAACCTTCAAAATTGAAAGCATTGATTCACAATTTTCCAATTATGACATACTATTGTTTAGCAAACCAAGTTCAACGCATGAAATACATGAAGTTAAGTTAAATGAATGGAATTAATGAGAGCCATAAAAATATATTTTTAAGTTACAAATAGTGTTATTTTTCAAATATATATATATATATATATATATATATATATATATATATATATATATATGGTGATTGGGAAATGTGTTTACAACAATATATGTAAATATTTATACATTTAAATAAATAATACAATTAAACTTATGAAACATAAGTTAAAAATATTTAATTGATCAGAAAAATAAGCAAATACATAAGTTAACTATGTCATAATGAAATTCAACAATTAAATATATGATGAATTAATTAAAACTATACCTCTTCCACTCATATTACACTAACTCATGAGTTTATTTTTGTAATTAAAGGAGTAAGTCATATTAATAAGAAACTCTTTCCTTTCAATGCATATATGTTACACAAAAAGAATTTCAAAGACCCACTAATTTTTTTATTTCAAATAAATTTAGATTAAATATATACATAATAATATAATAGGCCAAGTTTGATTTGTATTATACATTTAAATTTATGAAATATAATTTAAAGAAAACATTGGCATAGTTTATTAAAATATTAATAATAAACTCTTCCCTTTCAATGCATATAGTTACACAAAAAATAATTTCAAAGAACTCACTATTTTTTTTATTTCAAATAAATTTAGATTAAATTTTATTATAATTAATTAGAGATATTAAGTAGGGATTTAAACAATGAATAAAATAACAAATACGTTGAATAAAGATTAACTTTATAATAATATAATAGACTAAGTTTGATTTATATTATACATTTAAATATATGCAATATAAGTTAAAGAAAACGTAGGCATATTTTATTAACATATAGAAACTTTTTTTACATATTATATTATATTCTATTGTAACACAACATATAATATTCTATTATATAATGCATTATATCATATTATACGTAGATATATGTCGGCAATTATTCTTATCAATTGCTATAATTTTTTGTGAAGAAAAAAATTCTATATTTATAAACGAATAGCATCATTTTAATATTAATATAAAATAGTTAATTGATCTTCCACTAAGAGAATCATTTAATAAGTTAGTGGCAATTTATTTCTTTCATTAAAATTAATTATATCTGTATTATAAAGTAATATTTTAATACACAAAAATCTTGAGTAAAATTGTGGAGCTTCCTTTGGGGATTCTTTTAGATGTATGTATGTATGTATGTATAGATAGATAGATATAGAAATAAAAAGCTTATATAAATATAAAAAGCTTATTTTACATGAGTTTTTTATTTATATTTACCAATTATAATAGGTTAGATGAAATAAGAAATTATTAGTTGACCTTTAAAATTATTTTTCATGTTACAATTATGCATTTAAAGGGAGGGGTTTCACATAAATAATAGTTAAATACTATTTTACTAAGAGTATCATTTAATAAGTTAGTGGTTATCATGAAATGAAGTCTCATTTATGTGGAAATTATGAATAAATATTAATATAGTTAAAAATCTAATTGAAAAACAAAGGAAAGTGATGTGGAGCATCCTAGAGCTTGGAAAAAAGCTTCCTTTAGAGATTTATATAGATTATCAGTTCTAACAGATAATGATTTCAAAGCATACCACCATACACAATATCATATTAAACAGATTTAAAACACTATCAATAACACTCTATCCAGTTTTCCTGTCCTAATAGACTATTAATAAGTCTAGATTTACTAATTGTGGGGGGTTTTGAGCTTCCATTCCAGAAACTCAAATCATAAATTAAATAAATTGTTAATAAAAGTCTTCAAAGTTCAATTGATTAAGTCCCTTAAAGTCCAATAGTCCATAACCAAAAGGCGTTTGATGAGTGTGTGACTGAGTTTTACTAAAAACTCTCAGAGATGAGTGTGTGTCCCTTATTATATCTTAGAGCCATACTTTTGGTTTAAATTTTTTACATTGTAGAAATCAATCTAACTAAATATCATATAACGTAACGCGATCAATCTAACTAAACATATAAAGTGAAATAAGAAAATATCAAATTATTCTTTATTTCTGTCGGATCGTTGATTGGCGGCGGGAGCGCGCTTCATTTGCGCGCGGGATGGGAGCGATTGAGCGGCCCAATGCCCAGCGGGGCTTGAAGCCAGTATGAACAATTTCTATTATGGAATGGACCTCAACCTAGTTTGATTGTGGACCGACTAAAAACTCAATTCCTCTTGAAGCGAGAGTCACGCGCCCCACTTGTAAGTAACAAGCTAGATCAGCACAAATCTCATCCAATGGTCATGAAATGACCTCGACCACGAAGGTAACTGACACTCCTATGCGTCTGGAGGCAAAATCAATGTCATGACTAACAGTCTGTTTGATTACTCTTTTTAAAATAGTTTTTTGATTTTAAAAGATAATCAAGAACGACATGTTCTTAAATTTTTTTAAAACAAAACTGGTTTTCAAAAAAGCTAATCAAACACACCCTAATTGTCTAGTTTCCATACAAAAACCAATTAAATGAATGGTATATATAGAATAGTAGCTTTAAATATGACAAAAATAATTAACTTCTGGTCTTAAGAAGGTAGTTCAGTTGGCAAACTAAGAGACATGAAAGAGTTTGAAGTAGGAGATTTAGGGCTCAAAACCTAGAAACTATCATTTTCTCACCCCAAACTAATTACTAACCATTAACTTCTGCTTATAGAAGAGAACAAGCATTGGACTATCTTTTTTGTGTGTGCTTATAATAGAGAACAGGAGGACACATATGCAATTAAGTTTTTAAAATTTTAAAAAATACAAAACACAATAAATCATCCTATTTACCACTCTCATGCCTTAACGGCTCAGATTCATCCGATCAATCCAACACCTCAAAGCTGACACAGATTGAATTTATACTTATAGCAAGATTGATTGCAATTTCTCTAACTAAAAGATGGGATTTATACGACTCTCTTGTAGAGCTTGCAAGTATTCATCGCTGTGAGTTTTTTTGGCAAGTTCTGCCACTGCACTCTTCATATATAGCCATTGTATTTTACCTATTGGATACTCTCTTTGACAGTTCATTGTGTTGATTGAAACAGCTTATAATACATGAAATATCAAATTTCAAGTCAAAACCGTTGATATAAGATGCCTTTAGTGGATCGTGGAAGTCACCAACCCAATTCTAATGGAAAGTACTCCAATGCAAATCGCAATAGCCAAAACCAATCTCACGCCTGGTATTACTTCTCTTATCTATTATTTCATATAAAATTTCATTCTTTCTTTTCCAAAACCAGTAATAAGAAACAATCATGTCTATAAATTGAACAGAAAAAAGTTCATGTCTTTTAATTCCACATTTATAATCACTTGAATCGATAGCAATATACACCCCTGGTCAGCGTAACTCTGTGGTGGATACGACACCCTCAGGTTTTGAATTCCTGCAACTTCCAAATGCTTCAACCTCCATAGTTCCAGTTATTTATAATTCCCTCTTCCCGCCTCCCCTTGGTTGGTGATTCAAATACAATGTATTTTCTATTTTGCCCCCTGCCACTCATACACTTTACTAATAAAAGGTTTCCTAACATCTTCCCTTTTCATACATGATTCGTGATTAATAACACACCGTCTTACCCGTAATCACTATCATGTGATAGCATTGCCATTGCGGTCCAATTCCTCCGATGTCAATTTCAGCACTAACGTCGTTTTTCTTCTAACATTGTCCTTTGCTGCTTCTATCAGCGACTCTGTTCGGTTGGAATTTACTATTGTGCTACTTATATCATTTTTTCTCATTTGTCACACTCACCAACCCAAAATGCCTTTACAAAGCATTTATGTATACCAAACTACGATTTTCCATTACTTAAAACCAAAGTATTTTATAATGCCGTCATAAAGGGTTTACAACTCACCAACACTTCTTCTTTTGGAACTATGTCATCCGAATCGGCATTAATCCCTATAAATAACACTTGGATATACAAAAGCGATTATCGCCGGGATCATATACTTTTCAACTTGAGCATTACCTATTTGATGTGAGCTTATTAAGTACAACAATAACAAAAGTCAAGCCTTAAATGATTTAAGTTAAATGTGAGCTTATGTATATTTAAAATATCCTTTTATATTTACCGTATTAGGTAATCACTTGTTTTAATATGTATTCAACCTATCCCTTTGTTGTTTTATAAGGTGATATTGGCAACTAATATTGCTGAGACATCAATAACGATTCCTTGGAATCAAGTATGTAATTGATCCTGGATTTGTTAAAGCACGTTCCTATGACTCTGGGAAAGGTATGGAATCT
Source organism: Oxytropis ochrocephala (assembly GCA_020916435.1). Taxonomy (NCBI): domain Eukaryota; kingdom Viridiplantae; phylum Streptophyta; class Magnoliopsida; order Fabales; family Fabaceae; genus Oxytropis; species Oxytropis ochrocephala. Next base: position 118,204,671 of record CM037091.1, on the reverse strand, counting down.
TTAATTATAGTACCTACGTCCAAGTCTCAGGCTCTGCAAAGAAGGTATGCCCCTGGATTATGTTTCAGTCTGTTTAATATTTAATTATGTTGAATGCTTAATTGTTACTGCAGATGTTGGTTGGCTTAATTCAGATAATGTAATGAAAGTTAAATTAAGGATGTCTTCCTTTCTATTTTCAAGTTCTGATTGGTAATGGATAATTGGATACCTTTGATTTTTTTCTCAAAAACGTAGTATACTATTTTCTTAACAAAGACTTTTGAGAAGTGAATCTAGCATCAATTTTTCTAGTACATATTTCTATTTTATTTAGTATACATGTTCAAAATGATGCCATGAATCAAATGATGTCATATTTCCGTATCACGTACCGTGTTCAAAATTAGATCACCTTCCTCTCAATCTCTCTTAATGGTTTCGCCTTAGTGACACTAAGTTTACTTTCTTGTTGACTCTTAATCGCCCAACATTTAGCCCCAGGTGTCAAGTGGTATTTTGCTATCGTAAATTGTAATCCCAAACATTTGTTCCTCCATTTCATCCACCTTGCTTTGATCTTATGCTTGACATCTCTCTATTATCCTGTCATTTTGGACTCAAGGTACTTAAAATGCGAGACTTGTGATACTATATGTTCTCCAATTGTCACCTCTAAGTTATAGTTGTCTGTCTCTTACTAAATTTGCATTCCATGTACTCTATTTTACTCCAACTTAGGCAGAATTAAAATACTCTGTTTGACTCCAACTTAGACAGAAGTCACGTGTTTCAAAGGCTTTTGTCTCCTCTTTCAACTTTCCATTTATTTCTTCTATCAATGCTCCAACTAAAATTACATTATCTCCAGGAAGCTGTTGGAAAGGAGAATGGTTTGTAGGAAGCTTTTGGTAGGAAGGGAAGAGGAGACTATGATTTCTAAAGTGAGAGAATGCTTTGCTCTTTACAACTTCTCAAGTAATGCTTTGCTTTGCTTTTCTTTGCTTGGTTTACAAATGAGAGGCTCTCCCCTATTTATAGGCTCCATGGGAGAGTTCTACATAACTCTAGAGAAGTTTCTACACACTTCAAGTGAGTGACTTTCTACATACATCTATAGAATATTCTAGACACTCTAAGAGAGTGAGAGAGTTCTACACACTTCTCTCAACTACTTATTTAATATTACATATTCTACTTCTAATCTTTTCTACTATTTTCTAGAATCTTCTTTAGACTATAACCCTAAAGCCAAATGGGCCTAACATTTGATTAGTCCAATGGGCCAAATCAAGTTTACCTTCCAACACCCCCTCTTAAACTTGATTTGTCATTCCAAGTAGAGTTCTCAACTTTGAAGAAGTCTTCATGCTTGAGGGGCTTAGTGAAGATGTCAGCTACCTGGTCTTGGGACTTCACATATTCGACTTGCACATCCTTTCTTGCTATGCACTCCCTTATATATTGGTAGCGGGTATCAATATGCTTGCTCCGATCATGAAAGACTGGATTCTTTACTAGAGCTATAGCTAACTTATTATCCACAAAGATCTTGGTCGACTCCTCTTGCGACATCCCCAATTCCTTTAACATATTTCTGAGCCAGACTGCATGGCAAACACATGATGTGGCTGCAACATATTCAGCTTCACAAGTTGAAAGTGTGACTATTGGTTGTTTCTTTGACATCCAAGTGAAAGCTGTGTTTCCCATGAAGAACACAAAACCACTGGTGCTCTTTCGATCATCTCCATCTCCACCTGTTACCTCAAAATTTCGGCAAGAGCATTAAATTAAGCTTTAAATGGTGTTGACTGCACATTTAATAGTATTATGTGGGCTGCAGGTCAATGTTCAAGTCAATGTACCATAAAGTCAACAAATAAAGTTGTACCGATCTTCGACAATGCAAGCAAACTTCGACGGACTTGGTTCTTCAAGTAACGAAGCAATGCCGACACCTTCGACAAGAGAGGACCCATTTGTTCGACGTGGCCCGGGTCCAACACTTCGCCAAATCCTTCGACAACAAGCTGGTCGAGCGCGCAAGGAGCAAGCGATTAGTGGGCGGTTATTTCCCTAGTTTTTAGGAAGTGGTTATCGTGCTTGCCCACGATTGTATCTGAGAGTATAAATACTCCCTTGTAATAGGAAAACGGGGTCACCACATCTTTACAAAAACTCTGTGAAACTCAACTTCCAAGCCAAAGCGAAACAAGAGTGAATCAGATTACATTGTATGCGTGTTGGTGCACCACCTTCTCTTTCTCTTTCACTTTAATGCAATTTTTACTTGTTTTTTACGTTTGTTGTACTTCTTGCTTTCATTACGCTCTCAAACTATTTCTTTCTACTATTTTCTTCTTACGCACGCTAAAAGACACAAAACTTCTAGGCAATTGTCAAAGAGATTTTCTAGTTTGATCTCACAGTCTTAATATTGAAAACTAGTGATTGTTTGCTAAAAACACCAGCAAACAAATTGGCACGCTTGATGGGACCTTTGCCGATTATTTTGTGTCGTTTTCGTTAAGTGTATAAATTTGTATGCACTTGAGGAGTGGTAGAATGGCACGTACCAATTCTAACAACGCTCTAGTTCCGACACCGTGATATCACAAGTGCAAGGAACAACGGTAGATTCTACCAATGCAAGCGGTGGAAATGTTGCGGGGACTACGCCCCGAGTGACATCAATAACCGTTCCCACGATGTCAATGACCAATGTTGGTTCGACATCGTTCATGGCTTTGCCACAAAGTATAGGGCTTCCTTCAAGTCCTTATGTGGCAACAGGAATAGTTTGGAAACACGTTTCCAAAATATGAGTCTACCACCATACCCCTTTGGGGTATATGGCATGCCTTACGGAATGCCACATGTGTCGAAACCTTTTCTCCTTCACACGTTTCTTACGAGGTGTACTTGGTGAAATCCTACTGCATTAACCAATGCGTCCTTGTTGGCATTAAGACAACAAGTGGGCCGAAAGCAATCATGACATGGTTAATATCTTGACTCAACAGATTGGTACCGTGTTCAATCCTTTGATTGAACACAAATACCGATTATCGGATGTTAGCGCACGGATGGGTAGGATTGCGATTTCTTTGGGGCCCCTACGGAAACCATAGGCGATTACCAAATAGTGGGAACAATATGCCTAACACCCCACGAGAGATCGTTATCGCCGAAAGCCGAGCGGTTATGGGCGAACAACAAGGGTGGGTAATCACATCCTCGAAGTAGTTATGGTGAATCGAAACCAAAATGTTTGATGAAGTTGTTCGACAAGTGCAACGAAATAACGTTTGCGCTCAAGACAACCTAGCCACTTTGGTCGAAACCATAATGGCGCAAAATGGCCTTAACGTAGGTTTACATAGGCCTAATTTCATATCGCCCCTGTGTGAGTATATCTTGCGAGCGAGAATTGCAAGAGGTTGGAAAATCCCTAAATTCACTAAGTTTGGGGTGATACCAATGAGTCCATCATCGAGCATATTGCCCGGTACATGGTCGAGGCGGGAGACATAGCTCAAAATGAGAGTTTGAAAATGAAGTATTTTCCAAATTCTCTAACTAAGAGTGCCTTTACGTGGTTTACCACTCTACCCCCTGGTTCCATATACACATGGGGGCAATTAGAAAAGGCGTTTCATGAGCAATTCTACATGGGCCAGTCGAAGATTAGCCTCAAAGAATTGGCCAGTGTTCGACGTAAAGTACCTGAGGCTATTGACGATTATTTGAATAGATTCAGGTTACTGAAGGCAAGATGTTTTACACAAGTGCCTGAACATGAGCTTGTCGAAATGGCTGCAGGTGGCCTTGACTATTCAATTCGAAAGAAATTGGATACGTCTCATTTGAGAGACATGGCCCAACTAGCCGATAGAGTTCGACAAGTCGAAAGGCTTAAAGAGGAAAAGGCTAGAGTGAATAAGTACAATAAAAAGAAAACTCGGTGGGTTTTCACAAAAAGAAAAGATAGCCTATGTAGGCGAGCAATTCGACTTCGCATTCGGTGATGTCGAATGCGAGGAGATAGACGTGGCGAACTTAAGCCCGGTCCTCCTTATGCTTGCAAATTATTAAGGCACGCAAATGGGAATAATCGTGGAGCCTAAAAACGATAGATTTGTGCCTAAGACGTACACTTTTGATGTGACTAAATGTGATGAGATCTTCGATTTGCTAGTGGCTGATGGCCAAATAATAGTGCCAAATGGCCTGAAAGTTCCTCCTCTCGAACAGAGGAAGAAAAAGGGTTATTGTAAGTTTCATAATTTTTTGGGACATACAACTGACCGTTGTGTTCTTTTCAGGGATATGGTTCAGAAAGCGATTGAAGAGGGAAGACTCAAGTTTGGAGATAAAAAGAATAAAGCACCGATGCAGATCGATGCTGACCCCCTCCATCAAGTGGAGGCAATGTATGCGGAGCCAATTGAGATGAGTATCAATATGGTAGACGTAAAAATGGTGGATTCTCCTAAGTCTACCAAATCTCCTGCTGAAAAAATCAAAAGTGTTGTTCAAAAGAGTGATGCTGTGAGACAGGTTACTCAAGAAGAATACGAAGAAAAGGTACAATCTGTGTACCCTAAGGCTGAGGAAGATCTGATAGACTTCCTGAATCGGTGTAAATTGAGCTCTGAGGTCATGTTATGTCCAAGGTGCAGTGCTGTGTTCGACAAAGAAGCGGCTAAGAGTGTCGAATGCTGCGAAGTTCGACCACCCCTGAAAAGGAAATGGCCAAGCAAGAGGCCAAATTTCAAACCGAGAGGGGACCTTCCTTACAAGGTGAAGAATTCAAGCGGGGGCTTGACAAGTAAGCGCGGTTCTTTGGCGCGGTATAGCCAAGAAGGAGTTTGTCTTTGTCTCTCTCGCCCAAACCATTTTTTCCAAGAACAGATCCATCAAATGAGAAGTGGATACACGCTGGATGTAGACACTACAAAAATGTCGTTTCAACAATTGGAACGGCCAAGCCAATCACAGGTGAGGCCTCAAAGTATAATTATAAAAATAATTATAAGGGGAAAACCCCATGACGAAGACCCAATGGCGTCGATACCAGCGCTCGAAAAAGAAGGCAACACAGGTTGCTAACGAGCCAACGGCAAAAAGCGGTTAAAGGTGTAACTCCTAAAACCGTGGGGAACACAAAGATAAGTATAGGAGCCGCCAACCAAGTGAGGGTTGGAAACAAGGCTAAAGGGAAATCTATTGTTATAGAGGAACCAAGAAGGCACGCTATGGAGAGGATTTTCCTCCATTAATGACTTTAAAGAAGAAAAAGTGCTTCATTTGACATGGACGAAGATGTCACATCGATTTCGGCGACTCGAGGCTAGTTTCGACGTGATCCGCAAGCGTGGTATCCATTTTGCCGAGTGAGTACGATCTTTATTCTGATCCCCAAATGACGTCGAAGAAGACTTCATTGGGGATATGGCTAACCACAAGCCAGTATGCTACTATGTCATGAACAATGGCTGCGTAGAAGAACAAATGGCCACTTTCGAGAGGCCGACGAGGGCATGCGGCATCACGGAAGAAGCCCATGCGTTCAAGCAAAGGTTAATGGCGTAGGCATTAACAAGATCTTCGGTCGATGGAGGGGTGCGGTTAACTTGATGCCTCGTGCCATGTTGAAAACAATAGGTCTGCTTTGATACAGACCTTAGACCTCATAACATTATGCTAACCAATTATGAGGGAAATCGCGGTCGTTGGGAGTCGCCGAGGTAGAAGGTGGTGGTAGGTCTTGTAAGAAGAACCACCACGTTCTTTGTTATAGCATCAAAAGCAAGCTACAATCTACTCCTTGGAAGAGAGTGGATACATGGCGTAGGGAGCTGTTCCTCAAGCCTACACCGAGAAATTGGTAATGTGGGAGGATGATGGTGCCGCAGAGTACGTCGAAGCAGACCAGAGTTATTTCCTTGCTGATGTGAACAACGTCACCAGGGAGAATTTTGAGAAACAAATGGCGAACATTGCGCCATGTTCATCTTCGAGCCAAGCATATATCTCCTCAGATAATGTGCTTTCCTCTATTCACTGTACCCAACACATGGTTTTGTGTGTGAGAGAGAGAAATAGAAGGTGCCAATGTCTATCCCGAGGGTGTACTACCTCCAACAGGATGGGACACCGACTCTTAGAAGGTTTAAGATGTCAGTACCCAGTTCTTGGGATAGAATTACGGCTTACATGGCCGAGAATAAAATAAAAACGGCTTTGGAGGCCGAGTTAAATCAACAAACAATGGCTGTCGAAGCCATAACTTCATCTGAAGAAAATGGTGAAGTCATAAATGACAAACTGGATTGCATTTATGACGACGAACCATTGGGTTTTGAAAAAGACCCAGAGATTCTACAAAGCGCATGCAAGCTCAAGATCGATCGAAGAGGTGGATTTGGGAGATGGCTTGACGAGAAGGCCAACCTATATCGGTGCACATCTTGATCGCCTCGAACCAAGTCATTTCACTTCTGCAGGAGTTCAAGGATTGCTTTGCTTGGGAGTACAGCGAAATGCCCGGTTTGAGTCGAGAAGTGGTGGAATTACAAATACCCATTCGACCAGGGGAAGAAGCAATGAAGCAAACGCCAAGAAGATTTGCTCCTCAGATATTGGCTAAGATCAAGGAAGAAATAGAAAGGCGTGTTCAAAAGCAAATTCATCGAAGCGCCAGGTACGTTGATTGGTTAGCCAATATAGTTCCAGTAATGAAAAAGAATGGAAAACTTAGAGTTTGCGTAGACTTTAGAGATTTAAACAACGCAACACCCAAAGATGAATACGCTATGCCCGTAGCAGAAATGCTAATAGATTCGGCAGCAGGATTTGATTATCTTAGTTTGCTAGATGGCTACTCAGGGTATAATCAAATCTTTATTGCCGAAAGAGGACGTGTCAGCGCTTTGAGATGTCGGGGGCATTAGGTGTTTATGAGTGGGTGGTCATGCCTTTGGTTTAAAAATGCTGGTGCCACTTATCAAAGGGCAATGAATTCTATGTTTCACGATTTTATTGATGATTTTATGCAAGTGTACATAGATGATGTGGTGGTTAAGTCATCCTCAGAAAGTGGTCATTTAGACCATCTTCGACGTTCTTTCGAACGAATGAGGAAATATGGATTGAAAATGAATCCAACCAAATGTGCTTTACGTATGCGTGCGGGTGAATTCTTGGGTTTTGTAGTACACAAGAAAGGCATAGAGATCAACGAGAATAAGACTAAAGCAATTATGGAAACGAAGGCTCCTTCGACAAAAAAAGAGCTGCGATACTACTAGGAAAATCAATTTCCTTGAAGATTCATCTCAAATCTAAGTGGCAAAACACAAGCTTTTTCGCCATTCTCGAGATTGAAGAAAGAAGATGAATTCAAGTGGGAGCAGAGTTCACCAAGATGCTTTCGACGCAATCAAGTCTTATTTGGTCAAGCCACCAATTTTATTGCTGTTATTGGAAATAAATTGCTAAAATTGTATATAGCGACTTCGATAACACTATAGGTAGCATGTTAGCGCAAGAGGATGATAGTGGTGTCGAAAGACCCATTTATTACCTTAGTAGGGTTTTGATTGATCTTTGAAACTAGGTATAGTCCAATTGAGAAACTATGCCTTTGCTTGTATTTTTCATGTACAAAATTGAAGCAATATATAAAATCGTGAGATGTTTATGTTTATTCGCATTTTGATGTTATTAAACATATGTTATCAAAACCAATGTTGCATAGTCGAATTGGCAAATGGGCTTTAGCTTTGCTAGAGTACAACTTAACTTACCAACCCCTTAAGTCAATTAAAGGACAAGTGGTTGCTGATTTTATAGCGAACCATCTCGTTGTCGAATGTGAAATACATTCATTAGGCGTGACGTCCTGGAAATTATACCCGATGGCTCAAGCCATAAGAACGGAGAGAGCATTGGAATTTTGATTATCTCTCCAGAAAATACTCCAACGAAGTATAAGTTTAAAATTCGAGGTTCTTGCTCAAATAATGAAGCTGAATATGAGGCTTTAATAGTGGGCCTTAAAATTTTACTCGAATTGGGGGCAAGTTATGTCGAAATAAAAGGTGATTCTCAACTAGTGGTCAAACAATTGACAAAAGAATACAAGTGTATAAACGAACACCTTATTAAATATTTCGTTATTGCCAATACTTTGCTAAAAAGGTTTACGTTCGTTCACCTAGAACATTTACCACGAATCGAAAATCACGTGGCAAATGAACTGGCACAAATTGCTTCTAGTTACAAAGTATCGAAGCAAAGCCTAGAAGAGTTAATTGAGATAAAAGATAAATTAATCTCAGAAGACTCTCTCTATAATACTCCTTCAACGTTATTGTCAACACCAAAAATTGGGGGGGCAATAAATACAACTGAAGTGAGTGTCGAAAAACGTCACATTTTCGACAATATTGACTTAGCGAAATTTTTGCTATTGACAATATGGTTGATGATGATTGGCGAAAACCCATTGTAGAATATTTGCAAAATCCTACAGGGAACACTAACAAAAAAGTAAAGTACAGAGCTCTAAGCTACGTGTTAATTGGAAACGAATTGTACAAACAAACTCCTGAAGGGGTGCTACTAAAATGTCTTAGTGAAAACGAGGCATATTTGGCGATTCGATACACATAGTGGAGCATGTGGCTCACATCAAGTAGGCCACAAAATGAAATGGTTGTTATTTCGACAAGGAATGTATTGGCCAACTATCTTTGAAAGATTGTATAGAATTTGCCAAAGGTTGCCAAGAATGCCAAAAACATCTTTGGAATACAACATGTGCACGCAAATGAGTTGCATTCTATAGTGAAACCTTGGCCATTCGTGGGTTGGGCTTTAGATGTAATTGGTGAAATAAAACCAACTTCGTCGAAAGGCCACAGATACATTCTAGTAGGGATTGATTACTTTACTAAATGGGTAGAGGCAATACCTTTAGCCAATGTAGATCAAGAAGCGATGATAAGGTTTATTCAAAATCATATCATTTACAGATATGGAATTCAGAAACCATTACTACGGACCAAGGTACCGTTTTCATTGGTCGAAAAATGGTAGATTTTGTCTTGAAATTGGGTTCAAGTTATTGACTTCGACACCATACTATGCACAAGCCAATGGTCAAGTAGAGGTCGCCAATAAAATCATTATTAATTTGATTAAAAAGCATGTTGGACGTAAGCCTAGAAGTTGGCACAGTTCTCTTGACCAAGTGTTATGGGCTTGTCGAACTTCACCTAAAGAGTCTATAAACACCACTCCCTACAGGTTAACATTCGGGCATGATGCGGTGTTACCGTCGAGATTTGTTTACAATCAACAAGGATTCAAAAACAATGTGAAATTCCTTTTGATCATTATTGGAATATGATGATTGACGAATTGGTTGATGTAGACGAAGAGAGGTTGTTAGCTTTAGAAATGCTTATTCGACAGAAAGAAAGAGTAGCTAAAGCTTACAATAAAAAGGTTAAGTTAAAAACCTTTGAGGAAGGGAGTTAGTGTGGAAAGTCCTATTACCTATGGATAAAAAAGATAGAGTTTTAGGCAAATGGTCACCAGGGTGGGAAGGCCCATTTCGCGTGTTGCGTTGCTTTTCGAATGGCGCCTATGAAATCGAAGAGTTAGGTGACGAAAATAGGACCTTTAGAATAAATGGCAAGTATTTAAAACGATACAAGCCAATGTTAACTGAAATAAAGATCGAGCAATTGTAAGTAAACCAAAATTGTTCATAAATGGCAATGTATAAAGAAATTGTCAAAATTTACGACCATTTTCAAAATGCTAAGCTATTACAGTCTTAGAAGGTCGACAAGGTAGCCTTGTGCCTCTCCATGATGCTAACACTTAGAGAAATAGAGGTGTCGAGAAGATACAGCTCCTTGTCGAGATCGGCGAGAATAGCTTGGTGCTGGTCAATCTTCTCCAAGTGCTCTATAGCTGCCATTGCTTTGGTAGTCTTGGTAGACGAAGAAGCAGCGTTCACGCGTTCGACGATCACGCCCTTCTGATGCTTAGCATTAGACAATTTGAGTTGAAGGGTCTTTATCTCTTCCTCAATGCGCGCAATCTCTGCGTCCCATTCAGCGATTGCTCTCTCATCATTGGCTGCTTGGGTCTCAAGGGCTTCGATGGCATCTTGATCAGCCTTGAGAGAGGCGAGTTCCACCTCGCAGAGTTGGGTCTCTTGAATCTTGCGCTTAGAGGTAGTCGACCGTTGGTTGATCAAAAGAGAAAGTTGCTCAAAAATAGGGCCAAATTCCATGAAGAACGCAAGGACATTTGGAGGAGGGTCTAATCTGGTGATCTTTCGAATGAGGATTTTACCTCAAGATACAGATGAGTCATGCTCGATGGTTGCCACCAAATCCCCTTCTAGCACCTTCGTCTTCAACTGGCAAAGCAGGCTTTCGACCGTCTCTTGGTTGATAGAACTCAGAGAATTGTTTGAGGAACTGCAAACCAAACGGCTCGACGAGCTCTTGAGGCTTAACATAATCTTCAAAGTCGCCCGAGGATCTGTCTTCTTTAACTCGGCCCGCTTCTTGATCGCCGACGTATTTGTTGGATGACTCTTGGCGTAAACACTTTGATCTGCGGCTACCTCTACTCTAGGCTCCTCTCGGTTCTTGATCGACCATATTTGCTTGAGGAATTTCGACGAGGAGCCGCTACTTCGGGTCCTTCGGTTGTTGGAATAGTAAGTTCGAACTTGAGCAGTTTCTCCAACAACGACCCTCGGCTCGACGCTACCGATGAGTTGGAGTAGCCTCCTCCATAGCAGAGCATTCTCTTCGACGATCGCCTCTTGTTCGACATTTCCAAAGACTTGGCGCCACCGTCGAAGATGGGAATTGCGGGGTTCTCCAATGCTTGGAAAATCTCTTCAGATTGCACCTTGAGGAGATGAAGGAAAAGGGAGCATAGAGGTCGACAACTCGCATCGCTGAAATTTCAACCATAGATTGGACTTCGTGGGTTGTTCACGAGCAGTCCACCCACCTATACACAACAAGGTGTATTGTTCAAGTTAAAAATTGGAAAGGTGAGATCGAAGAGGTCTAAACCGATGTCGAAAGGAATTTACCTCTTGTACCTTAAGTCTCTTGATTGGAGAGAGAAGAAGGTGGTTTGAAGCCTCATCAATGATGATGCCTTGAGCTTCCCTTTGAATCTCGGGGAGATTTCTTTTCTTCGCCTCCGAGTGAGGGGATGTTATCATCACTTTCGGTGTCCGCAAAAAGAATTTGGGTTATGACAGGAAAGTGAAATGACGAAGGAAGAGAAATTTCGACGGATCAGCAAGGCAAGAGTATAGTACCTCATCATCCTCAGGGAGGACCATTTTCCTTTTAGCTTTGGTCTGCTGAGGGGATTTCGCCTGGGTTGGTTTCTGAACAGAAGGTTTTCGACGTAAGTAAAAGTCGTAATCAAAGATAACTTGGAGCGAATAAATGGCAACATACCTTCTTTAGGACAATGTCTGGAATAGATCGCGTGTCCACCGATTTCTTGGTCATTTGGAGGAGATGGTGCTTTGTGGTAGCCTTGCTTGCTTTGGCCTTCGATTTGGAGTGCGAGTTGACTGACGTCGAAAAACATTGGTAAGAGAACAGAAATAAAACTAAGTTACAGATGTTCAAGACTCAGGAAAATCTAGGTATCAAGAAGTAAATACCTGGGTTGTTCGAAGGAAGGGCTGCCACCAATTTCTTCATAATGTTTTCTGAAAAGGTGTCAATAGCCTCTCCAGCAGCAGTGGTATAGTAATTAGTCCACCATTCATGGAATTCCTTGGTGCATGAGAATCTGGGGTTGAACTTGAGGGGCTCGAAACTCAAAGCCTTGTAGTGGAATTTCTTAAAGGCGTGTTTGTAGGCTGCCGCTGAGTCAGGATTCGAAAACTCTCGCCTATGAAAACATACTGGCGCAGGTCGAATCTGACAAAGGCCAAATTGTCTGGCAGAATAACTTGGGAAGTATCTCTTAATCCCGAAGCTATTTTTAGCTTTGCCAGGGGTAAGCCTGGTAGAAAGAATGGCAGGAGAAAGGTAGGCTTGCCAGATTTGGGCAATCTCTTCGGCTTGTTCGACAGAAGAAGAGGGAAATGGCTGTCGAAACCAAGTTGGACCAAAAGGCCTTTGCACAAAAGGAGCCATAGAGTCTACGAAACTGGTACACTTCAGGAACATGTCGAAATGAATTTCGAAAGACTCTTCCGGAGGAATATTTATCTGTTTGGGTTTCAACTGAGCCAGTCGAATCCCTTCAGTCCTCCTAGACTTCAAGGATTGGTGAACAGACTTAGGGATGTACAGACCTAGTCGAGATTCAAAAGTGGCTAACAGCCACAATTGCAATAACCACAATGGGCCAGAAGCCAAAAACTTGTTGGTGGGTTCGTCTTCTTTCAGTTCCAAGACAGCATTGTCAAGCTCCTGATAGAGAGAACCCAACAACAGTTTGGCAAGATTGAGGTTTTCTTTCTCATGGAGTTGGGCTGCCAGTGGAATATAGGTTTTCGAAACTTGGAGTGAACGGGTGCAGAAAACAAAAAGGGATAGCCAAAGAGTTAAGAAGGCTACGTGTTCTTTAGAAGACACTGTGTCGACGTCACGGTTATGGTGTTCTGTGATGTAAGGAGCAAAAGTGGCATTATTGAAAGTAAACGGGTATACATACTCAGGATTGGCAGGGTCGAAAGTCTCACCTAAGGGTTTGGGCACGGTGATGGCAAAGAACATCTAGTAAGGTGGGAGTCAGCATGCCACATCTCAAGTGAAGACTATGAGTGGCACAATCCCAGAACTGCATAGCAGCCAATATTAAGGTACTGTCATACTTAGGCCCATACCTAGATAACTGGATAAGGTCAAAAATACCTTGTTTTTTCCAGATATCGGCCTTTTTAGCCTCCACCTTGTCGAGCCAATCTATGTAAATCTGTTGGTCGAGCCTGGGAGCAGACCTAAAGACTCTAGAAGGGCTATTCAGAAATTCTAAGTGAAAAGGGGTCTTGGTGAAAATTCTGGGCTGAAGACAGGCATGACTAGGAAAAATTTCAGAGACTTCAGTGTTCTCTAAAAGGGTATTAGGAAGAGGACCTAAATATGCATGAGTATAAACCCTAGTAGAGGGGATCAATACAGGTTTGCCATTGATCGCTTCGACTATCGCGAATATCGGGCTCATCAACAAAGCCATCGAGGGTTTTAGGTCCGTTGGTCTCATCGTTCTTCGTTGAACATTCAAAGCAGTTGCGACGAGGAAGCCATGAGAGATAAAAGCAAATGCGAGGACGAGATTCAGCGTAGGTTGAAAGGAAGGAATGAAAGTTTGAAACTTTAGTGATTTTGGGGATTTTTGCAAACGCGCAGAGAATGGAGAATACTGAGATAGGTTTCACAAGAGTTCAAACTGAGTAAAGAGGAATATGAAAGGTTGTAGCCGTTTATATATGTTGGGAAGCTACAGTTATTGGCACGTTCGCCATAACTCGCACGTTCGCGACGTTTGAGGGACGTGATGGCCCACCAACTATGCAACGTGTGCCAATGAGACGGTTCGTTTTACCTGTGCAAGTAATGATGGTTGTCTTTTCGACCACTGTTGAAACGCAAAAGGCGGTAGAAATGACCATTGCACAGTATTCAAAAATGCCTTTTCTTCCCTCCATTCCTTATTCCGCGAAAAAACATTTTTGGGGGCAATCTGTTACCTCAAAATTTCGGCAAGGGCATTAAATTAAGCTTTAAATGGTGTTGACTGCACATTTAATAGTATTATGTGGGCTGCAGGTCAATGTTCAAGTCAATGTACCATAAAGTCAACAGTAAAGTTGTACCAGTGCTGACAATGCAAGCAAACTTCGACAGACTTGGTTCTTCAAGTAACGAAGCAATGCCAGACACCTTCGACAGGAGAGGACCCATTTGTTCGACGTGGCGGGTCCAACACTTCGCCAAATCCTTCGACAACAAGTCTGGTCGAGCGCAAGGCTTGCAGATTAGTGGGCGGTTATTTCCCTAGTTTTTAGGAAGTGGTTATCGTGCTTGCCCACGATTGTATCTGAGAGTATAAATACTCCCTTGTAATAGGAAAACGGGGTCACCACATCTTTACAAAAACTCTGTGAAACTCAACTTCCAAGCCAAAGCGAAACAAGAGTGAATCAGATTACATTGTACGTGTTGGTGCACCACCTTCTTTTCTCTTTCACTTTAATGCAATTTTTACTTGTTTTTTACGTTTGTTGTACTTCTTGCTTTCATTCTGCTCTCAAACTATTTCTTTCTACTATTTTCTGTTCTTACGCACGCTAAAAGACACAAAACTTCTAGGCAATTGTCAAAGAGATTTTCTAGTTTGATCTCACAGTCTTAATATTGAAAACTAGTGATTGTTTGCTAAAAACACCAGCAAACACCACCCCAATCACTGTCACTGTAACCAATGAGCTTGTAATTATTATCTGATGAAAACCATAAGCCGAAGTCAATTGTTCCTTTGATATAGCGAAGAATTCTTTTTGCAGCCTTGAGATGAGTTGTGGTCGGATTTTCCATGTATCGACTAATGAGTCCAGTAGCATATAGAATGTCAGGTCTTGTGCATGTCAGATACCGCAAACTCCCAACCATACTCTTGAAATTTGTAGCATTCACCTTTGTTGCTTCATCGTACTTGGATAGTTTCATTTTACACTCTACTGGAGTGCTTATTGGCTTGCAACTATCCATCTTGAACTTTTTCAGCATCTCCTTCGCATATCTTTGTTGTGAAATGAATATTCCATCTCCCTTTTGCTTTACCTCAATGCCAAGATAGTATGACATTAATCCAATATCAGTCATCTCGAACTCTCTTATCATTGCCTTCTTGAACTCTTCGAACATGCTTGGATTGCTTCCTGTGAAGACCAAGTCATCCACATATATGCAAACGATTAAGACATCTCCATTTTTGACCTTGACATATAGGGCATGCTCGTGTGGGCACTTTGTGAAGTTGTTTTCCTTGAAATAGTTATCAATTCGACTATACCATGCTCTTGGTGCTTGCTTTAATCCATAGAGTGCTTTCTTTAGCATGAGAACTTTGTCTTCATGTCCTTTCACCTTGTAGCCCAAAGGTTGTTCGATGTAGACTTCTTCTTCTAGGACTCCATTTAGAAATGCAGACTTCACGTCCATCTGGTGAATTTTCCACTTGTTTTGGGCTGCTAGAGAGATTATTAGTCTTATGGTCTCCAAGCGAGCGACTGGAGCAAACACCTCATCATAATCAATCCCAGCCTTTTGACTATAGCCTTTTGCAACTAGTCTTGCCTTGTATCTTTCAATTTCTCCATTGGCATTCTTCTTTGCCTTGTACACCCACTTGACACCAATAGCCTTATGCCCTTTTGGAAGAGACACAAGTTCCCAAGTGTTGTTCTTCTCGATGGCTTTAATTTCTTCATCCATTGCATCTCTCCATCTCTTATCTTGCGCAGCTTCTTCAAAGTTCATAGGCTCACACGATGCAAAGAAGCGCGAACAATGTGAGGTTATTTCACGCCTCAACTTCTTCATAGAGATCTTCAAGCCTTCGCGGTGTAAATGCTTACGTGTTATCATACACATCTTGGAGACTTCATGTACGTGTCACTTTCCTTTCACTCTCTCTGCTCTTTCCGATGTTGGTGATGTGGGCCCTTGTTGATCTTCTCTAGTTGCCTCTTCTTCTTCAAACCGAGGAAAGAAACTGTACTCCTTTTCACGAGGTCCAAAGTCCCATTGTCCTTCTTCATCGAAGACTACATCTCGACTGACCACAGTCTTGTTGTTGTTCGGGTTGTACAGTTTGTAACCTTTTGAGTTTGGATCATAACCGACAAAGATGAATCTCTCACTCTTATCGTCGAGTTTTGCTCTTCTCTTATCTGGTATATGGACAAGGCTACGCTTCCGAAGACTCTCAAGTGTGAGATACCTGGCTTTCTTCCACTCCATGCTTCTTGTGGTGTCTTTCCCCACACACTTCTTGTTGGAGATCGATTTGATAGATAGACTGCACATGCCACAGCTTCCGCCCAAAATTCTTTTGGCAGTTTCTTGCTTTTAAGCATGCTTCGAGCCATGTCGAGGATTGTTCTATTCTTCCTTTCTGCAACGCCATTCTGCTGAGGGGATCTTGGAACCGTCAAGGGACGTCTAATTCCATTCTCCTCACAAAACTCTTGGAACTCTTTAGAAGTGAACTCTCCACCTCGATCAGTTCTCATAGCCTTAATCACTCGACCACTTTCTTTCTCCACTGCAGCTTTGAACTTCTTGAAAACGTTAAAGACTTCTGACTTCTGCTTCAAGAAATATACCCATGTCTTTCTTGAAAAATCATCAATAAATAGGAGGAAGTAGTTATTTTTACCGAGTGAGCTTGGCTTGATTGGTCCACAAACATCCGCATGTATGAGCTCGAGCGGCTTTTTGGCTCTTGAGTTTGACTCCTTTGGAAAACTCGTCCTAAACTGCTTTCCAAGTAAACATCCTTCACAGAGTTGATCAGGTTTGTTGATAGACGGCAACCCTCTCACCATATTTGTTTTCGACATCAAACTTAAGCCTCCAAAATTTAAGTGCCCAAATCGAAGATGCCAAAGCCATGCTTCATCATTATAGCAAGCTTTGAGACACCTCGCCGCATCATTTTGGATATTCAATAAGAACATCCTATTTCTTGACATTGGTACCTTGGTGATGAGATTGTTTCTCTGATCTCTTATTGAAAGACTGGAGTCTTTCAAGTGAATATCATAGCCCTTTTCTAAGAGTTGTCCCAAACTCAAAATATTATTTTTCATGCTTGGGGACGTAGTAGACATTTGAAATAAAATCATGTCTTCCATCCTTTAAGCGGATTAAGATCTTACCTTTGCCTTTCACCGAAACTCTAGAATCATCACCAAATGAGACATTGCCACTTATTGATTCATCAAGGTCCACGAACATGCTTCTTTTTCCGCACATATGGTTGCTTGCACCAGTGTCAAGGTACCACATGTTCTCTTGGCTTCCTTCATTACTTTTGCGTGCTAGAAGCCTTTGTTTCAACCTGTCTGGTTCTTCTCCTCCACATAGTTTGTCTCTCTTCTACTCTATTCTTTGAAAATCTACATTTCAAGCGTAATGGCCAAACTTTTGACAATTATAGCATTGAGTTTGAGATTTATCAAACCTTGTGTTTGGAGATCCTCGCCCACGCCTCTTGTTGAGCTTTCTCCCTTCTTGAAATTGTTATTGGTGAAATTTGCACCTCGTCCATTTGTATGACGTCCGAATCGTCCTCGACCAAAACCTCGCCTCCGCCTCGACCTCGATCTTGTAGCCTCTCTCATTTCCATGACTTCCTTCCTTCTCCTTTAGTTGCATCTTGAAGAGTTGCTCGGTGATCTCCTTCTTTTTCTTGTGCTTCTCCTCATAAGCTTGCAATGATCCTTGGAGTTGTTCGATCGTCATGGTCTCCAAGTCTTTGGTTTCCTCGATCGTCACAACAATATGCTCGAATTTGGTATCCAAAGAACGTAGTATTTTCTCCATAATTCTTACATCTTCTAACTTCTCACCATTTCTTTTTAATTGATTTGAAACGGCGATAACTCTTGAAAAATATTCAGAAATAGACTCTGACTCTTTCATATGCAAGGATTCGAACTCACCTCTTAGTGTTTGGAGTCGTACCTTCTTTACTTTGTCTGCTCCTTTGCAAGAGGTTTGAAGCTTCTCCCATGCCTCCTTAGCGGATGTCGCATTTGAGATTTTCTCAAACTCATCTTCATCCAATGCTTGGTAGATGAGGAAGAGAGCCTTCTTGTCTCTCTTTCTTGAATCCTTCAAAACATCTCTTTGTGCTTGAGTTAAGGAATCCTCATTTTGTGATTCCTTATAGCCTTTTTCAACAATCTCCCAAACATCATGTGCTCCCAGAAGAGCCTTCATTTTGATGCACCAGCTATCATAGTTGCTCCCTTTTAGAAGCGGAACTTGGAAGGATGACACTCCATTGTTCGCCATGATTATGGAAGGATTTCTTATCAGAACCTAAGCTCTGATGCCACTTTGTTGGAAAGGAGAATGGTTTGTAGGAAGCTTTTGGTAGGAAGGGAAGAGGAGACTATGATTTCTAAAGTGAGAGAATGCTTTGCTCTTTACAACTTCTCAAGTAATGTTTTGCTTTGCTTTTCTTTGCTTGGTTTACAAATGAGAGGCTCTCCCCTATTTATAGGCTCCATGGGAGAGTTCTACATAACTCTAGAGAAGTTTCTACACACTTCAAGTGAGTGACTTTCTACATACATCTATAGAATATTCTAGACACTCTAAGAGAGTGAGAGAGTTCTACACACTTCTCTCAACTACTTATTTAATATTACATATTCTACTTCTAATCTTTTCTACTATTTTCTAGAATCTTCTTTAGACTATAACCCTAAAGCCAAATGGGCGTAACACTTGATTAGTCCAATGGGCCAAATCAAGTTTACCTTCCAACAGAAGCATGCACCATGACATCGTCTCTTGTATATGTTCAGTAAATACATCTCGAACTAGGATAAAACGACAAGAGCTCAAAGTATAGCTTTTCTTGGAATATAATTTATGTATATCTTTTCTTTTTAAATCGTATTCTATTCATTAAGAATGATATGTTATGTATGTCGTTAATTTTAGCTAAATTATCTTAATGAAATTAATATATTTAAATTGATTTTGCTAGAAGATTCGTGCAAATTGATTATCTGCATTTTGGTAATAGTGGGCGTGAAGGACCTGGGAAATGCTTCCGTCAGAAAATGAATTCGATAAACTGGAGGATTCTACAACGCCGGGAATTAAGCGATGCAACCTTTGTAATGTCATCTTGCAGCTTAAGGCTTTGGGTGTTGATGGCATATTAGGTTTTGATTTCATAGAGAAACCTTCAAGGTGAGAACCTTTTCAGAATTTTAGTTTGACAAATTCCGTAATCCCTACATTTGCATATTTGTGGATAAATTTTGGTTGCTTACATTTTGAATAGGTTCCTATGCTTCCAAAATTTTCAAACTGTCTCTAATCTCTATGCCTCTGAAGATTTTTGAATGAGTGCCAAGTTCAGTTAAGCTCTACTATTTTTTGCAAAACTATAGGGACCTATTTGAAAATGTGGAAAAACTAAAGGGTTTGACAGACAGCACAATGAATAGGTCCCTGTACAGCTACGTCATCTTAACTTTCAAATTGGTTCTTAGCTTTTAGGTGGTCTTTCATATGCCCTAAATTTAGTATTTATAAAATACCTACCTTTTGTTTTGAAAATTCTCCGTATTTATTATCCAAACATGGTAATTTGGTTTGAGGCGTTTAAATTACCCTCTTAAATTACATTACCTCATTAAAATCCTCATCCATTACCCTCTTAAATTATATTACCTCATTAAAATCCTCATCCAAACACCCTATTAGGAAGGTTTATATACCGATGTAGTAACAATGAAGAATACGCAGACAACACCTATCAAAACCTTGCTTGGATCATGAACTTGCACATTAAAATGTATATGTAAAGATAAATCTCTTTGAACCTGAAACAACAAAATATTTTGAAATATATTTCAGCGAGAACTTTTGCACTGAATGGGGAAAATAAATTTAGGCCAAGAAGCCTTGTTATGCAATGAGAAGCTTTCAATTTTCCTGCCAAAAACTAATAATATTATGTATCAATATATCATAGTCGGTTATTCCAGATGGAGTAATAGGTTCTTAAATGCAGAAAAGAGGAAGTTGTATTGTATCTCTGAGGCAAACATGTTTTACTGAACAGCATGCTGTAAGCCTCTGAAAAATTGAAGGATACATGGCACTAGAAACAGGATGTGTAACTGTAAGTGTAACCCATAAAGTGTTGTACTTGATACTTGATAGAATGCAGTGCATTTGGATGACTCAACCCAAGTCATAATTTGGAGTATAATGAGAAAACAATACAATCATTCTGGTACTTGGTTTGGTGTCTGTAAGACTGTACTAAACCTGCCTGAACTGGTTAAAATTAATACAGAAAAGGATATATTGCATTTGGCCAAAACAAATCCTTTTTTGGCTAATATTAGCAAATTAAACTGGTTTGTGCATGACACATATAGTTGCTTCCATTTATGATGGACTCTATAGAAGACTACCCAAGTTAATTACTTGTGCATAAAGGATCTGCAGATCTATTCCTTTGCACCAGTCAGTATGAGTTAAATATTTGAAATTTTTATTGATTCTCTTTGGAGTTTTCTCACTAAGTGTACTCCAGTACTAGTAAATTAGCATTTTTTATGGGTTCTTTGTTTGTTACTTTAGTTTTGAAATAAGTATTTTACCAGGCAACATATTATTCAATGCTTTCACATGTTTGAACAGGGCAGCTATTGTAAAATCATTGGAGCAGCTATTTTTATTAGGTGCTTTAACAGATGATTGTCAACAAAGCTCTTATTTTAGCTAGTCAGTCTCATTTTAACTGCTTGGAAGAAATGTTGATAACTGTTGCAATGCTGTCTGTGGAATCTATATATTATACTCCTCGTGACAAGTTTGAAGAGGTTTGTAGGGTGAACTCTGTTTGTAGTCTATTCCTGCCATATTCTGTTATCCTGTTTTGATGGTATGCTAAACGTACATTAGAAGATGATTGCATGATCATGTGCTATGTCAGTCTGTCACTATGTTGACCATTTAACAAAATATTTGTAAATATAGAGTGGATGGTTTAAATATATGCAATTGGTAATGACTCAAGAAGATCATAGTCCGTGTACATTTACATCAACTGGTCTTTCTTTCTTCTCTACACTTATTTATTGTGCTTCTCCAGTTTTTGGCCAGGCAAAAGCTGCAACAAAATGCTTCGCTGGTCCAGAGGGAGACCACATCACTTTGATTAATGTGTATAGAGCAGCTAATGATTTATTGAAGAAGAGATCAATGGAAATGAGTACAACAAACAGCGAAAAGGCTTTGAGAAAATGGTGCAAAGAAAATTTTATTAACAGCCGTTCTCTTAGACATGCTCGTGACATTCACAGGTAGTTTTATTATGCTCAAATCAAACTATATATCAAGGTATCCATATATTATCTTGACCTTTATGCATTCTCATTTCTAAAATACCTTTTGCAGGCAGATTCAGGGACATGTTGAACAAATGGGCCTGAATATTGTTTCTTGTGGATCGGAGATGATATGCTTCAATACCGCAGATGCCTTGTTGCTTCCTTCTTCCTCAATGCAGCTGTAAAGCAGCCAGAGGGAACCTACAGGTATATAATTTAACTAAAAAATTCTTTGGCACTTCTCATTTACTCTCTCGGCAGTGAAGTCAGACTACATTCTTGAGAATATCTTTTAGTTTGAATTTCTTTATTGGACTCGCTAATTGGAATCCTTACCTACATGTATAAAGTTATCATCTATTACTTATTGTTTTTACTTTTACTTCTATAAAAAGACTCTTATTGCTTAGTATCATAACAGGGCTTTGGCAAGTCGTCAGGTGGTGCAAATCCACCCTTCTTCTGTGTTGTTCCGGAAAAAACCAGAATGCATAATATTTAATGAACTGATCAAAACTACTAACAAATATGTCCGTAATTTAACCAGAGTTGACAACCTTTGGTTAACCGAATTGGCTCCTCAGTATTATGCCATGCAGAATTAAGTTCTTGATGGTGCCACTAAGCAGGTATTTAAGATTATTATCATTTGCCATATTTTCTTTTTGTGTTCTTGATCCTGTTTGGTTATTTCCCCACTTATTGTGTGCGAAATTGAGAGTTTACATTCTTGATTTCTTATAATTCTCTCTTGCTGTCTTCATTATTGTTCTGAATGTATGTGAAAATTCAGCTTCCTAAGCATATAAATTAATAGAAAGAAAAGATGTACATTTTGGAGGAGGATAATAAATACTCATGAAAATGTGTGTGTGTGTGTGTGAGAGAGAGAGAGGGCACAACTTGTCTATAATTCACCAAAGTTGTCTTATCTATTTGTTCTCTTGGAGCAACCATGAACTAAGCACCCAAGAGCGCCACCCACATTCATATTTGCAACATTAATGTGAGCAATTACACCCTTGAAAACAAGGCCATTACAACCAACAAAATATACCAGAGAATAGCTGCTATAGATACTTCCTTCTCAATCCGCATTTCTCATGCAATATTTAGTGATAAGCTTGATCTGATTACCTAGCAATAATGTAATGTAATGCTTCTGCTTTCTGCATAGAAACAGTTTCAGTTCAAAGAAGCTGATAATATCATGTTCAATCAAAATTCCTTGCATCAAGAATCTTCTTACCAAACAGAATATGGTTACAAAACCCGCAGGACAAAATTATTATAATGTGTGGCTGTAGTTATACAAAAATGCTCTATTCTTTGTTCATAAAGTTATGGCTGAAATATATTATTTTGATTGAGGACATTTATCTGTTGGAACAGATCAGTGAAAGCATCAGATTGTGTCTGGCCACTGATTTTTAGACACTGCGTAGTGGTTTTTTGTGATGACAAAGGGGCTTGTCTTTGGTATTTTGTAGCCATTGATGTCTGAGATGCCACTGAATAATGACAATTGACAGCCACCTCTTACTGGGTTGTTGCCACGCTATTTTCTCTTGAGCAGTTTGCCTACTGATATTCAGGAACAGCCAAGTGGTGGAAGGAAAAATTCATTAGTCTATGGCAATACTCAGCTTTTCCAACAAGCCTAATCAGTGATGGATCCAAAAAAAATTCATTAGTGCGGCAAAACTATATATAGTCTATGGTATTTTCTCAAAAGTATTATTAGTTTTACAGTTTGCATAATATGAAGAAAAAAGTCTTAAAATACCTAAATTTCAACGAATTACAAAGTTAAAAAAGGAAAAATTAATAACAATTTTTTCTTTATTTTATCGGTCTCTTGTGAACCGTCCATGACCATGAGCCTAACTAGTAGCTATTCCCATGTTATCATATAATGTAGTTTATTTTTCACAGGTTATTCCTTAAAAAAAGTTGTTTAAGCATTTTGCATCACTAGTCATTTTCAATTTGCTACTTTCTCCTTACAATCTATTTGTGCTGATAATATAGTAATATGCCATGTTCCATAAGCAAACACTACATCGCCTTGCTTTCTCATGAAGAAGGGGCTTTTTTCCTGCAGCCTAGCAGCATTGATCACAAACTGCAAAATTGTAAAGACTAAAACATTACTAGAGGGACAAAATTAGGGAGAGTTAGCTCGTCTATTGATTTTCGTCTGTATAATGGCTGTGTTCCAAACATAAGTGTTCAAGTAATTTTTTGTCAATCAAATATTGATATTTTTTGTATAAAAATGTTTAGGTGAGCTCATAAGGATTTTCACGTCGGCAGTCGGAGTTGAATCCACACCTTTACGGAGAATGAGCCAACCTTCATTCACAAATATTGATGTTTATTGCTTGTGAACACTCAATTTTTTTCCGATGTTTTTCACTTTTTTTTTGGAAAAATCACAAAAATAATCGTTTTGGTGTATTTTCGAATTTTAATGTTAAATTCGCCATTTTACTAATTTTTGTCACATTCGCGCTATTTTTACTATTTTTAGTTAAACAAAACAAAAAATATATAATTCAAAAAATTACAAAAAAATAGTAGTTTTATTTAATTGCTTAGTTACAAAGTATTTTTTACAATAATCCAAAATAAATACTAAATAAAATAGCAGCATCAGGGCCACCAAGCAATAGGAGTTGATTCGGGTTTGGTCTTCCCAGGTCCAAAGCCCATATCTGCCAACAAAGTCAAGCCCAGTCAAACCACATTAAATTCCTAAACCTAGTTTTTTTTGTATAAAATGAGAGTCAATCCACAGTCAATAGCGGGCGGCAGACACGAATTTCAAGAGACAAATCACCCAAAAAAACAGATTAGGGTTTTACACTGAAACCCTAATCCCAAAATAGTCTACTATTTTCGTTCTTTCAAAAGAGCAACAACAAAGGCACGATTCAGAAGCAATACCGACGTAGATCCTGTTTTTTTTTTCAGATTAAGTCAAAGTTCAGGTCGGTGAACCCTTCTCTAAACCTCTAAGTACTCTAATGAGTAGGTTTTTTTTTCATTTTATTTTTATTTATGATCGATATGTTTAATATGCCCAAATAACTTAGACCAGATTGAATGTGTAGTTATAAACCAGTTGCAATCTTACAAAATCAATATGTGGATCTGAAAAAAATATATATAAACCAGATTTAGTTTACAGAGGTTTAAAAACAAAAATAGGGATAGTTTGGCTTAGGTGTGAAACCTTAAGAAAGAACCAAAAAAAAGGAAGTAGGTGTATGAGTATACAAACATCAAAACCAGCGAAGAGAAGATAGAAAAGAAGAGGGGAATCAGAAACAGACCAAAAAAAAAAAATAGAAAAAACGCGAAAAAAGAGAAAAAAAAAACGAACATGGCCGTTTTCCGGCGAGAGCGCCGCCGCGAGGTTGGCCTTCTCCGGCGACAGTCCTCTTTTTCCGGCGAGCTCCGATTCTCTCTCCCACCGTGAGCCTCTTTGTCCATCTCTCTCTCTCTTGAACTGCAGATGCGGCGCCGATATAGGGAGCCCGTTTGTTATATATTCTCATATGCAAAAAATTATTTTTAAAGCAAAAAATCATTTTTAATCCTTTTCATAATGTTTGTTTTAGATTTTTTAGAAAATCATTTGTTAAAAAAATCATTTTTTTTCCTAAAAATGAAAAACTACTATGTGTAGCTTTTATAAATACTCTAATGAAAATCACTATGAGTGGCTTTAAAAAATGATTTCTATGATAGTAAACAAACACAAATTAGCTTCTACTTTTCTTAAAAATCTCTACAAAATAATCTCTAAATTATGAAGTACTAAAATCATTTTTTTTTAAATCCGTAACAAATAGACCCAGGAAGGGAATAAATGAGGGTTCAAAACCCTAATAAGCCTTATATAGTATCACCTTTTTTTTTTGGCCCAAGTATCACCTTCTTCTGATTGTTATTTTATTGTTATTTTATTAAGGCTAAGTTTTTTTATACCCCCACCCCATCCCCTCCCACCCCCACCCATTATTGTTATTCCCAATTTACCCCTGCCATTAATCACTTTTTGACTTTCATTTATTTCACTCTGACTGGGACCCACAGATTAACGCATCGTATATACCTCGATGGAAGGTATATACGATCACCTATACCTCGTATATAGGTTCCTCAGGCGTATATACGATTGACTTAAAACGCATCAATCGTATATACGCACAACGACCATATCTACGATGTCATAATTTTACCCATCGTATATAGGCCCCAAAAAAGATATATACGATTCGTTAAATTTTGTGAAAAAACCACATTTTTTGAAGGGCATTTTGGGAATTACAGTCTGGGTGGGGGTTTAAGGGGAGAGGGTGGGGGTTCAAAAAAAAAACCCTTTTATTAATTAATTTATTAACAGCCTTACAAATTACACCTCCAATTGAGGCGCACAACCCCCTCCCCAAACCCCTTTTTTATTATTATTTTCTGGGTCAGTGACATAGACCTCTCAAAAACGCAACTGGGTTTTTCTGTTTGCACCTCCTGATTAATATTACACCCACTGTAATAGTTGCACCCCCTTTTACCATTAAACATCCCCATTTCGTTTTTTCTATTTTTATTATCTTTTCTCATAATCAAAATTATTAAATCCATATATTTATTCTCATCAATTATTTATTCACTTTAAAAATGATAATTAGGGCTTGAGAGGAAAAGTGGAACACTTGGACATTTTTCCCATTTTTCAAAGTTATTAGGGAAATCAATTTATCCACCACATACTCGTCCAAACATTGTATGAGGAACATCTTAAAGTTGACTGCCAGATCTTAAGAGACGTCTAGAATGCATCTGGAATGGAAAAAGTCTAATCTTCAAGAAAGATTACACTTAGATTTGGTTACTCTTGCGCCTATCCCATTATGAGTTTGTGACGGCAGCTTTTTTTGCCCTTTCAAAAAAAGAAGAATTGCATTTTAGTTTGCGTGCGATTTGCACCTATCTAATAGTTTGGGCCTACATTGTGTGATCAGGCCTGATTTTAATAACATGTTCAGATTGAGCTTTATTTTAGTCATTTGTCTAAATGGGCCTGATTTTAGCTATCCCAGTCTGGGATGCTACGAGCTTGGATTTCAGCTATCTCCGCTTCCAACTAGGTGTGGCGTTGGCTCTTCTGCTGTTCGGCCTCGTCCTGCCGAGTTAGTAGCTGGACGAGCTGTTGAACGACATCGACCGGAACCTGAACCGTCTGAGGAGGAGGTGGTATTAAGTTATTAATTTATAGAATTCAGAAGATTTCAACTAATTATAAATTGTCATCCAAAAATTACGATGAATACAATTAGATAAATGTCTTTTTTTTGTTGCCAAAATCAATTAGATAAACGTTGTTATCAAAGCATGAGTGGAATTACGGAAATTATGGTAAATAATTGATTTTCAAAAATGGTTGTAATAATTTTATGCTAATTGCTACCAATTTCAAGAATCTTCTTTTTGTTAGTGTGTTATTGGTGCGCAGTTTCCACCGGCTTTGCCGACGACTAATCTACACCAGGAAACTTGGCTGGTCACGTGACCTGACTTTGTCGATCCGTGTGGTTCTCCTTTCACAACAGAGTTTTTGCCACACCCAAGATTTGAACCTGAGACCTTGGGGTGGGATCCAAGCTGTTATACCCAAATTTTGTCTGAGTTCTTGTATCTCCGTAGTATTTTAATTTACTAAGTCGCGTATTTGTAAGTCTCGGGATCCAATTAGCGTGTGTCAACGTTATTCGAGTTCGCTCAGACATCTTTTGATCGAATTGGGCCTATTCTAATAACTTGGGCCTATGCATGTGGATTGAGCCTAATTTTAGCATTTGTTGCTTGTTGGGTCAGACTTTATTTTAGCGTGTGTGGTTGGGCCTGGTTTTGTTATTGGTTTTGGCCCAACTTCAATTTTGTTTTGTTTACTAAATTTATTAAAACAAAAATCATAAAATTACAAAAAGTATTGCACAAAATCAGAATTAAATTAAAAAATATATTACAACAAGTTAAAATTGTCCATAGTCTAAAATACAAAAATAACAATACAAAAATAATAAAAAAATCAAAAAACAAAAATACACAAAAAGAAGAAGAAGAAGAGAAGCAACAACTTAAGCCCGTTTCATTAGCAACTGCCTGTTGGGTCTGGATACCTCTCCTGCTCCTCCAACCCTAACGGCCTAACCCTAATCTTGAGCTCCAAGGCTCAAAATTCAGATCTTAAAAAAAAATCAAATCAAACCAAATCAGGAATTGAATGCAAATAACCTAAAATTTATCTATATAAGTAGAGCAATTCAAACAACAAGACGGAGAGAAACATTCAGAAATCCCCCAAAAAGGGATTAGGGCTTCACATCAAAACCCTAATCATCAAAAACACGAAGTTCTAATTTCTGAAGAAGCAGTAGCAGCAGGGTAGAGGGTTTGGCAGTCAGAAACAACAACAAAACAATTTTCACGTCTAAGTCAGGTTGATATATATCTCCCAAGCCAGTACGTTTTTTTATTTTTAGAACATGAGTACATGCTTTTCTAGACTCTGACATGCTTACATATATGCTAGCTTGCACTATTTTTACACATTTCTCAATAGGCCAAATTCTAAAAATGTGTTACAACTCTATTTGTTTACTTAGTATGTATATAACTTATTATAAAAAATAAAGTCTACTAGGTAGGTATTAACAGTAAATAAAATCAAGAAAAAAGACTTAGAATCAAAATTAATAGAACCACACAAAAAGAAGTTCAGACAAGAACACCAGAAAAGACACAGAAAAAAAAAGTAGAGCAGTAGCGATGTTGCAAGAGCAGTAATAGAGTTTTGGTAGAAGAGGCTAAAAGGTAGATTTTTTAAGAGACTTGGATAAGGTTGGTTTCTTCCTCTAACTATATTGCTATTGCTATACTATTTTTATTATGTGCATATAATTCATTATTTTTGGTCCAACGTATGCGAAGTTTAAGATTTATAAAAAACAAAAATTCAAATGCTTATGGGTTTAATATTAATGGTGTATACGGTTAGCAATTAACAAGGTTTAGGCATGTGAGATAACAATAGATTATTCATAAATTGGTTATTTGAATATGAATAGGTAGATATTTTCTCTCAATAGAGTTAAATGACAATATTTGATTGAGATAATTTGATGGTAAACTACTCTAAATTGATTCTATTTGAAATACTGGTAAGATTTGTTATAAATTAATTTACATATTACCGTCATATCTCTAAAATAAATTAATTTTAGTTTGTTCTGATCCATGAAACGCTGAGTTAGTTTTTTGCTCCGATAGTTTTGTTCTAGTTTTAGTTCACAATTGATCATGAATGAATGAAATGTTTAATTATTACATTTTTTTTTGCTCCGATTGCATTGATTTCTTGGCTCTGATAGTTTCGTTCATGATGATTACTAGTTGTTTAATTATTAATCAATGTTATTGTTGATGCTCTTTTATTTTTTAAATAAATAAATTGTTGTGGTGAAGTTAATTAGCAACACTAAACGTTCTTTTTGGTTGAGGAGATTTCACAAAATGTTTTATCTGTTTTCGTGTTTTGGCAACACTACTAACACTACTACCACCACTACCCAACAAATGATTGACCCATCATATCATTCGAAGAAACAGAAAATACCAAAAAGTTCGAATTCACAACTTATAACATTGATTACCACCACTACCACCACTACTATCACCACCACCACCACTACTATCACCACCACCACTACTACCAGCACCACCTAATGGTTGAAGAGATGGAATGCAAGTTCATTTTCATGAACAGTTTGAGGAGATTCAAGAAGTAGTTTTTGTCTTTGATACCCTGTGATTTTAACTTGTTGGTCATGTACCTAATAATTTATCAAAACAATGCATTGTTTGATCTAAAACAATTATGCTTTTGTTGCATTTTCTATCTTGAATACGGAATAGTAGGGTGAGATTGAGATTGTCTTATATACATGGTACCATTACAAGTTACAACGTTGATACACATTTGATTTCAACTGGGGAATAGGGTGGAAGTTAATTTGAACTTGTCAATTTCATAAAATCCTCCCACTTTAAAGTGTTAAGAGTCCCTGCAACATGTGTTGAAAGTTTATTCAAAAAGTGATAGGGGACTTTAATTTTACAAATTTGAAAAATAGGGGGAATAAGTTCGTCAAAAACTATCTGAGGGGGTTAAAATCGTGAGTTGGTGAAAATAGAGGGACTAAATTTGTGAAAAAAAATTTTAGGGGACTAAAATCGTGAATTAGTGAAGATAGGGAGACCGAAACTGTAATTAAGCCTTAAAAATAAAAATAAAAACTGATTTTATATATATATATATACATACATACATACTAGTATATGATACCCGTGCATTGTGATATATAATTTTTAATCTATTCACTCAGAAAAAATATTCAGTTTTATGTTTTAGTCGTTTATATGATTAAAAAATCGACTATCGTAAATTTCCAAACCTAAATCGATTACAAATTATATATATCCCAATTCTCCCAATTCAGAATTACACATTATATGGGGATACTCATTTCTCTCAATTAAGTTTAAGTGTGCAAACTCCAAAGCATGAAGGTGTCAACGGGTCTAAAATTTCACAATTTTACTCAACTTAATTATAAGTATTGACAATAGGCATGATAGCTTCCAAGCAAATAAAGAACATGTCAGAATACTATCAAAGGTTGTCACAATTAGATTTAAGCAAATATTGTTGGATCTCAGATCACACTCTCACTCACTTGAGAGAATACAGTTGGAGGGATATAACAGAATTTGATGAGTAATCAATGTGATTAACTCAAAATGACTTCTTATTATTCAATAGTTGACTTACAAAGTATATAAGGAGGTAACTTGTAAACTTGAAGGACTGGTCACCTAGAGGTGATGTGCCAGTCAACACAAAAATGAAAATTACAAGTATGAAACTAGCTTGAAATACACAATACAACTAGAATGAATTACCACTAATACACCTCCTAATTCATGCTAGTTAAGGTCTTCATTCCAATGCTTTTCCTCAGCTCTTCAAACCTCTTAATTTTCAGAGCTTTAGTCAGCAAGTCTGCAGAATTGCTTTCAGAAGTGCAGTATTCAAGTTCCAGCTTCCTCTTGGTCACTTGATCCCTTAAGAAATGAAATTTCGTCTCAATGTGTTTGCTCCTACCATGAGCAATTGGAAACTTGGCCAAATCAATAGCTGATCTACTGTCAATCTTCAGCTTCATTGCACCAGCAGATCTAAGTTTCAATTCTTCCATCAACATGCCAAGCCACTGAGCTTGACAAGCAGCTATTGCAGCTGCTATATACTCGGATTCACAAGAAGAGAGTGCCACTACACTTTCTTTCTTTGAACTCCAAGCAATTGGTGCACCTCCATACATAAAAATGTAAGCTGCTGTACTTTTTCTATCACCTTTATCGCCACACCAATCGGCATCAGTAAATCCATACACCTCCAGATCAGAGTTTTCTTCGAGTTTTGGATACCAAATTCCAAAATCAATTGTTCCTTTTATATATCTCAATATACGCTTTGCTGCAAGTAGATGAGATGCCATTGGTTTCTCCATGTATCTACTTACCATCCCAACACTATAAGCTATATCTGGTCGAGTGTGACACAAATATCTCAGAGATCCAATCAGCTGTCTGTAGAGTGTTGAGTCTACAGGTTTGCCATCCTCATCAGGAATTAACTTTGTTGCAGTATCTGCAGGTGTTGCAGTAGGATTGCAATTCCACATGTCATACCTTTTTAACACATCACTTGCATACTTCTTTTGATGCAGCAATACTCCATCACCATTTGCACTAAATTCCATTCCCAAGAAGTATGTAAGGGTACCTAGATCAGACATTTCGAATTCAGACATCATATCCTTCTTGAATACTTCCATTTCAGCCTCACTTGTACCTGTCAGTAACATGTCATCAACATAAAGACATATGAACAGATAGTTATCATTATCAGACCACTTTGAGTAAATTCCATGCTCATTAGTACACTTCACAAACTGATGCTGCAATAGGAATTTATCAATTCGTTTGTTCCAAGCTCTTGGAGCTTGTTTCAAACCATATAAAGCTTTATTCAATTTATACACCTTGTTTTCCTTCCCTTTTATTTCAAACCCAGCTGGTTGACCGACATATACTTCCTCCTCCAAGTATCCATTCAGGAAGGCTGCCTTAACATCAAGTTGGTACATAGTCCATCCTCTAGCACTAGCAACTGCCACAATCATTCTAATTGTCTCTATCCTTGCCACAGGTGCAAACACATCTGTATAATCACTTCCAGGTCTCTGCAAGAATCCTCTAGCCACTAACCTTGCTTTATATCTTCCAACTTCCCCAGCTTCATTTTTAACTTGAATACCCACTTCACATCTTGCTAGCGAGATCCACCAAACTCCAAGTGTCATTTCTTTCTATTGAGACAAGCTCTTCAACCATAGCTTGTTTCCATTGTGGTTGATCATGTGCTTCTTCAACTGTCAGTGGTTCAGATTCAGCCATGAATGCATCCTGTACCATATCCCCTGTTTCTGTAATTGCAGAATTAGAAAGAACAACAAAATCATTCAACCTCTGTGGTGGTTGCTGCTTTTTCTAGCTCTGTTTTGATTGTTGTCATCAACATCATTCAATTGATCTGTCTCCACTTCCTCTTCTTCTCCTTCTGATTCAATTATCACTTGAGCAGGCTCATCTGTTTTTTCAACATTGTCCCAACTCCAACCCTTAGCTTCATCAAACCTCACATCTTTACTAATCACCACTTTTGATCTTTTAGGATCATACAGCTTGTATGCTCCAGTGGAATGATATCCCAACATCACCATGGCTTGTGCCTTGTCATCAAGCTTTCTTCTCAACTGATCAGGGACATGCCTATAACACAGTGCTCCAAACACTCTGAAGTGTTTAACACTTGGTTTTTCACCAGACCAAGCTTTCTCGGGTGTGATTCTATCAAGCTTCTTAGTTGGACTTCTATTGAGTACATATACTGCAGTGGTCACATCTTCCCCCCAAAAGTGATTTGGCATCTTTCTACTCTTCAACAAGCTTCTCACCATGTTGAGAATTGTCCTGTTTTTCCTTTCTGCAGTCCCATTATGCTGTGGTGTATAAGGAGCAGTGATCTCATGCCTGATTCCTTCCTTTTCACAAAAATTCTTAAACTCTATAGAGTTATATTCTCCACCTCCATCAGTTCTGAACCTGCTAATACTACAATTGCTCTCCTTTTCCACCATCATTTTGAATGTGCAGAAAGTATTGAATACTTCACTCTTCTTGCTAATCACATACACCCACATTTTTCTTGTAAATTCATCTATAAATGAAACAAAATAGCTATTACCTCCAAGTGTCTTCACTTCAAATGGTCCACAGACATCTGAGTGGATTGCTTCAAGCTTCCTTGATGCTCTATTCTTCAGTTCAGAGTTGTAAGAGCTTCTAGGTTGCTTGGATTCACAGCAATGTTCACACACTTCACCACTCACCTTAATCACAGGCAGGCCATGCACCATTCCTTGACTCTCAAGACTTCTCAAATCTCTGAAATTCAAGTGACCATACCTCTCATGCCATGTCCAGCTCTCTCACTTTCATCACAAAGCATTCAAACAATCATCCTTTACAATACTCATTCCAATCTTAAAGGTTTTGTGCTTGTTCAACATGGCCTTTAAGACCTCAGCTCCACTTGGATCAAACAAAACGAGCTCCTTGTTTTCCATTAAAACTGAGTAATCCTTTTCAAGCAATTGGCCAATACTAATCAGGTTGCTCTTCATTGATGGAACATATAGCACTTCAGTTATAGTGCATATCTTTCCATCATTCCTCCTGATTCTCACACTCCCAATTCCTTCACTTCTAACCACTCTATCATCACCAAACCTTATAGACCTTTACACAGACTCATCTAGATCTACAAACCAAGCTCTATTTCCACTCATGTGGTTAGAGCACCCTGTATCTAGATACCACTTCACCTCCTTTTCTCCTTCATTCAGTTCACTGTCATCAACTGTTTCTGCCATAAGGACAACTTCATCAGTATCTGAACCATCATCAGCAAGTTGTGCTTCTTCCTGTTTCTCCTTCATCTTACACTCATTTGCAAAGTGGCCAAACTTCTCACAGTTGTAACATTGTATCTCTTTTCTATTAGTCTTCTTCTTCTGTCCTCTATTTTTCCAGGCCTCTTTTCTTCTTTGAAATTCACTAACACCAGAGTCAACTTTCTTATTCGAGCCTTCACTACTATTTTTATTCAATTTCCCTTTCTGAAACCTAGCTTGCAATACTTGTTCAGTAGGTTTCTCTACATGCTTATCCTTCTCTTTACTATCAATTCTCACCCTAATCCTAGCTTCATTTGCTTCTAATGAACCTAGAAGTTCCTCAACTTTCATTGTTTCTAGATTCTTAGATTGTTCAATTGCAGTAACAACATAATCAAACTTAGGAGTTAGGGTTCTGAGTACCTTTTCAACCTTTTGCTGATCACTCAATTTTCACCGTTCGTTCGCATTTGATTCGTGACAAGCGTCATCCTATTGAAGTACTCTGAAATTGATTCCTTCTCTCCCATCTGAAGCAACTCAAATTCTCTTCGCAATGTCTGCAACTTCACTTTCTTCAACGAAGCATCACAAGAATACGCCTTTGCTAGAGCATCCCAAGCTTCCTTCGCCGTCTCGTATTGAGAAATCTTCTCAAACGCCTCTGCATCAGCGCATTGATGGATTAGGAATAGCGCTTTGCTATCCTTCTTCTGTTGTTCACGAATCACAGCCTCATTCCCCGTCGCTGCCACACCACTTCTCACAATTTCTAACACGTCTTGATAGCGAAACACTACTTTCATTTGGATTATCCAACGATCATAGTTTTTGCCGTCAAGAATAGGTAGTTTCGCCGGGAACTGTCCGTTGTTGCCGCTGTTACTCGCCATCGCCGCCGTGAATCGTCACCGTGCTCTGATACCAATTCTGTTGGATCTCAGATCACACTCTCACTCACTTGAGAGAATACGGTTGGAGGGATATAACAGAATTTGATGAGTAATCAATGTGATTAACTCAAAATGACTTCTTCTTATTCAATAGTTGACTTACAAAGTATATAAGGAGGTAACTTGTAAACTTGAAGGAGCGGTCACCTAGAGGTGATGTGGCAGTCAACACAAAAATGAAAATTACAAGTATGAAACTAGCTTGAAATACACAATACAACTAGAATGAATTACCACTAATAAATATGTGGCATATTCAGTACACAAAAACTTGTCAAAACAATATATTGAAATCATTATAGATCCGGTATTGACATTCGGCATCCGTTAATCTAGTCCCAATGCTTCAAAAGTAAGTCACTTCTTCATCACTCCCCAGCCACCGTAAGGTGCCTCAGTAGATGAAATTTCATCAAGGTTTACTATAAAATGTAGTGGCTATTACATAATAATTTCGATTTTGATACTATCTATAGTGGGAGTTGGCTATCGGTAGAATGCGTGTTGGACTTAAAAAAAATTCATGTATTCTAACCTCCTTTAAGATGTAAGTAAGAGTAAAGATGGCAAATCATTTATATTTTATTGCTACCTTTTCTTTAACTATTATAAGCCGCAATTAAGAAGAGACTTTTGAGTTTGCTTCGGATTGTAGGTCCTAGCAAGTCTCCAAAATAGCATTGTAGATTTATGAAGTGTTTTCAATTTCCAAAGGAGATCCCATTTGTATCTGCTCAAAAGAAGAAGCAATTACCCATCGAGAAGCAAACAAAGGAAAGAAGAAAATGAAATCCAAAATAGAAGATTTGGGCATATGACACACCAACCATTGCGCCTTTACAAGGACTTGAGCTTGAGGGGATGTGTGTTGGTCAAGAGCAAGTCGCCCACACACTCAAGATGAGTAAGTCGCCCCACTACACACCTTTGGACATGAGTAAGTCGCGCATGGTAGGCCTAATGACCTAGATACATCAAACTCAACACTAGGGACCGAGGTGGACTAAGTCGCCCATTATACAAACTTGAAAGTCTCTAATAATGTTGGGCTCAAAGATATTGTTGCCCTTATGGGACAATATATATTACGTTGACACACCTAGGCCGACCCGTTGGAGGTCTAACCCTACTTAAGTGACTTTCGTACATATGTATGCCTAAACCCTTCTAATATACCAGAGAGAGACCTAACTTGGGTTCCAAAGTGGCTTTACAGGTACCTTCAGTGGCGCTCCACCTTCGATCATCAGAGTCCTCTTCGTCAACGCTCGATCAATGTATCTCCCAAAGTTCCCGACAGGAACAAAAACGTATTCATAGTCACTATTGTTTGGTAACGATTTAACTTGACTATTTTTTTTATACTAAAAAAACAGTTATTTAGTAAAACAACCAGGGGAGGATGTTTTGCATTAATGGGGTAGCTTTTGTTTGGAAAGTCAATTAAAATTTCCAAGAAAAGTGAAAAAGAGTAGAAATTAAGAGTACATTTCACAAGGTGGATGAATGTATATAGAGTCTTGAAAATGTGAGACAATTATTGTCCACTAGGTCACATATATGAATGGAAGTTATGCTCTCTTCTATAAATAGAGAGATCGTGAAGAGATGAGATATCCCCTTTCCCTTTGGTGATCGTATGGAGAGGTAAGAGATCCCCACTTGGAGAGGTGAGGTATTCCTTCTTGGGTGATGATGTAGAGTTGGAGGGTCTCTAACCATGTCCTAGAGAGAGGAGGGTGTTGGTGATCACTTGTGTGTAATGTGAGT
The DNA here is from genome assembly GCA_020916435.1 of Oxytropis ochrocephala. Classification (NCBI taxonomy): domain Eukaryota; kingdom Viridiplantae; phylum Streptophyta; class Magnoliopsida; order Fabales; family Fabaceae; genus Oxytropis; species Oxytropis ochrocephala. The sequence goes on along the minus strand of CM037091.1, from coordinate 118,168,636 downwards.
GTTGTAACTCTTAGAGTGAGAGTATTGTAGGGTGATACACATATTGGGGTTGGGTTACAAGTTGTTGTAATCATATCTGAGAGAAAGAATGAATTGTGTTGATGTGTTCTCGTGGACGTAGGCAAGAGGTGTCGAACGTCGTAAATTATTTGTGTTCTTCTTTCCTTTAATCTTGCAGTGTGTTTAGCTATATTTCATAAAAGATCATTGGGCGTGTGGGTTAATCTTTTGAGGTGTGCGGTTTTCGCCAACAACTTTGTCTACCTAAAAAGATAAAACTAGTTGAGTAAGTAGGTATCTTTTATATTTAGCTATCCTATGTTTTATTAATTAAGTTTATTAGCTCAAGGTTTTTAAATTAGTTTATGGGTTTTTCTTTGTGCCCCCACCACTCTCCCTTTTACCCCCCACATACCCTGCGAAAAGACCACAATACCCTTAACAAAATTTAAAAACCCAAAAATATCCTTAGCTCCAAAAAAAAAAGGAATCGTATATACCCCCCAAAATCGTATATACATCGTCGTATATACCAAATGTGGGGGTATATACGATTCTCATTAATTTGGCCATCGTATATACCAAATAGTCACATATATACGATTGGCTGGATATATGAATGGATAACATATATACGACATCATATGATGTGGCCATCGTATATATATGAATGGATATGAATGGATAACATATGATGTGGCCATCATATATGTATTAAGGAGAAACATATATATGACACTAATATTGGTAGCCATCGTATTTAACATATATACGATTCCACAATATACAAATCGTATATATGTCAATAGGGGGGTATATACGATTGCTGTCAAATTTTTTAGGGGGTATTTTCGTCCAAAAAATTCTTGTGGGGTAGATGGGTATAATGTGGGGGTACAAAAAAAAAACCTTAGTTTATTAGTCTAAAGAGATAAAATAACGTGATTTTGGTTTCATTCACTATGCAGAGAGGTCAAGTGCATTGAAAGCTGTAAAAGATACCGAGAAATACGAAATTGATGGTACTTGTTTTATACAATAGAGTTATAAAGCAGTTTTGCCCCTGCAAGTTTGTATCTGTTTTTTCTTTCTATTTTCCTGTTTAACTGAAATTTTATGTGGAAAATAACAACAGGGGTGAAACCAACTTATGTATGCATAAATAATCTTTCAATAGTGCTGCTGGTCTTCTTAACAGTAAAATATGACCCTCTTTGAATATAGTCAGTATGCTTATTTATTATGTTGGATGCATTTGAACTGCAGGACAAATGCTTGAAGTTGTTCTTGCCAAGCCTCAAGCTGAAAAAAAGCCCGATGGTTATGGCTACAATCCTGGACTTCATCCAACCCATGTTCCACATCCTGGCTATGGTAACTTTTCTGGAAATCCGTATGGCACTTTAGGGGCTGGATATGGTGTTACTGCTGCTTATCAACAGGTACGTTACGTTACAACTTGGAATAGATATTTACAATTGAGGTGTTTAGTTCTCAATTTATTCTTCAGTCTGATCTGTTTCCATCTTGTGGGTTAATGAAACAGCCAATGATATACGGTAGGGGTCCAATGCCATCAGGAATGCAGATGGTTCCGATGGTTTTACCAGATGGTAGAATTGGCTATGTGCTGTAAGATGTTGCAACTCATATAACTTATTTATTTTCCTTATATTGTATTGTATGTTATAATATCATAATCTTCATATTGGGGATGTTCTGCAGTCAACAGCCTGGTGTACAGGTACCAGCTGCCCGACCCCGCAGAAATGACCGGGGCAATGGTCCAAGCGGTCAGCCAGGCCGAGGAGGAGGTGGTGGTGGTAATGATGAAGGAAATCGTAATAGGAGGTATCGACCCTATTAGTTGTAGAAGGCAGTTAAATGCTATGTGGCTCATGCTACCTTGTTGGCGAGAGGGGGCTTTGGGGACCTGATGCATCTCACAATTCCGATCCCATAGAGACAGAAAAATATATATAAAGAAAAAATTGAGTTAGGGTTAGAACCAGTGATATTCTATTAAGTTTATGTTGGTATCTACTGCTGTTAGATGATGAGTCAGCTGAGGAATTGTCCATCTTTTCTGCTTGGAATGCTTAGTGGCATTTTTTATTGACTACCAGTAGAAAATTATCTTAATTTGGCTTCGGCAAACTTTCCATGATTTTGTCACTCATTTTTCATGCACTTCTCCATCGCTCTTGACTGTTTGTTGAATCCCTTGACCAATTTTGTGATCTTAAATAGATCAGCAATATAGCAATGCTGATGCATAATTCAGAAACCAAACCACTTTGCCATTTCTAGCACTTGGTCGTGTCGTTGGGGATTACTAGAACTTATATTTTTTTAGGATGGAATTGAAACAGCTGGGGAGTCTTTTCACGTAAATAAATCTTGCATGAAAAGGTTACATGAATTGAATTTTGGATTGAGGATTTGGTGTCGTGCTCAATGCTGGATTTGGAACTTCTCATTCAACACTCTTTCAATCATCTTCTACACTTTATCTCTATCTTAAAATACTTAAAATAATATATATAAGAGAGAAAAAGTAAAAGAGAAAGTAAGAATTTATGAGAGGTAGAGAGTGTAGAGGATGATTGAGAGAGTGTTGAATGAGAGGATCCAAATTCGATCAATGTTTGAGCAGCTGTACTGAGGTGAGGCATTACTGCATGCACTTGCTATTTCTAACTCTAGCATCCTGCAAGCTAGCTTGTTGCTGCTGCTAATTAATGCACCTGAAAACAACCAAGATCATTGCAATAAAAAGAGTAAAGTGTGAAGCCTATGTCTCTGGAACTCAACACAACTAAGTCCGATCTTATTCAAACTAGAATACACTACACTACAGAACAATGAACAGATTTTATCCCAGGTACCCCTAACTTTATAATGGTTCTTCTGATATTTCCCTCAAAAAACATTCTCCTGTTCTTTTAAACTCATTTAGCGACTTTTTCAATCAAGTCCGCATCTCACCTCTCTTGTAACTATCTACTCTCTTACACCGCTTTATAATACATACAGTGTGAGTAGATAATTACAGTATGAGATAAACAAAAAAAACAACTGAAAGTGCCACATCAGCAACACCTATAACTGAGGAGCAACCCTGATTAGGAACATAACATTCAAGATGTCAATACAACAAAATAACAGCTGAATGGTTTACTGACAATGCTTGCCAAGATATGTGCATATTAGAAATTTAAGAATGCATAAGGTGTTTATCCACAGATGTTCCTAATAATACAAATAATTATTATTTTTTGTCTACACTTCATATAATAGAAGTCTAGGAGATGTATCAAGTGGCTAAATCAATGGTGTAGCTGGATAATGGATATATCAATAATAACCAATTCAGTTTACCAATCAAGTGACACAAAAACAAAAGCAGGATTTAATTCTTATATGAAGAAAGCAAAAAAGTATATATTTAGTGTTTGTGTATAAAATAAAAAGAACAAGGCTGAAATCAAATCAAATGGTACGTGAAAGCTGACGAAGAAGTATTTGGAATTCATCCAATTTAGGAGCCCATTGGGGGTTTATGCAGAGTGGGCGAAGATTGGTGTAATCTTCCATAGAGGATGAACCCTTTCCCTTCTTCCTCTGCTCCTCAACCTTACTATTACTTGTTTTCTTCTTCATCTTCACCTTCATGTTCTTACTATCACTTGCTCTTTGCAATGCCCATAGTATATCTGACCCACTAATCTGCTCGCTTTCTTGCTTTTCCTGTTTTGAAATTGGAGTTGTTTTGAAATTGAGAGCTTGACCCGATTCCTCAACTTGTTGATGGTTAGTGGATATGGATATATCTTTGCGTCGCCGCCGTGGTAGAGATGTGGCTGAGACGGAGGAGGGAAGTGTGACGTTGGAATACCAACACCACATCTTTTCCTTCTCTCTTTTACGCTGCTTCCTCCTATTCAAATCATATATCCTCTTTCCTTTTATTCCTTTTTCACATGTAAATTTTCAATTATTATTATATAATAATAATATTTGAGTTAAGTGCCCTTAAGCTATTTGAGTTAAGTGCCCTTCGAAGATAGTTTATGAAAACATTTTATAGGTTATAAAAAAATTGTTTAATATTATTTCATCTTTTATTATTGAAACAACTTATACATAAACTCTTATCTAATAAGCTTTATGCTATAAGTGGTTAATTAAGCTATTTTATGTGCAATAAAACTCAATTAAATGGCTTTGTTTCTGCGCAATAACTATAGGACCTTGACCATCAAACACACAACAAAAGATCATATCCTTTTCTCGGAGTCTGACTTAGAGTATTAAGAAATTCATTTGTAGCTGTTACGAAATGAACATAATAGTCATTTTTCCATCAATGAAAAAATCGGTGACCAAACAAACAATAAAATGTGGTTACTATGTAATAACCGGTGTTTTCATTTACCCACTCACTCGTCACAAAAACACTAAATTGTGCTTAGTAATTTTTTTGGTACAAGTAGAGAAAAGAGACCAATGGAGAAAATATAAAGAAAAACAAACAGACTATCTAGAAAATGTAACACCACTAGCATCAGCTAATAGTAAATTAAGGACCCAAGAGGAGGATCAGCAACCAATTTGAGGCCTTCATGATAGCGAACACCAACTTTGGCCAAGAGGTCTGCACAAGAATTATCTTCCCTCAAGGTATGGTTTAGGTGAACTCTCCAATCTCTTTGCAGCATTTTGTGACGAATTTAACTACAGATTTTTTAGAGAGGAATATTTTTCGTCTCTATATTCGTCACAAACGTAACCCAGAGGCACATGTGACAATTTTTTTTTTTTAGCTAAATTCATCACTAATAGTGAGAGATATTTATCCATCTCAAAAATTTCTCTCTAAAAGCAAGTTTTCTAGTAGTGTATTGTGAAGTATAGCTGCATAGTGATGTCATTCATTGATCGGTTCCGCTATTAACTTAAGGGCTAGCATAGAGTCCGAGTAGCAAACCATTTCCTTAAAACCAAAGTTCCAGCTCAATCTTAGGCTATGAAAAATTGCTAATAATTCAACATGAAAAATATTAGAGAAACCAATGTTACCTACATTGGATTTTTATTCTAATAGTCACCAAAAAATTTAATAATTATTATTAAGGAATTCCTTAGTAGTGTTTGCCATTTTCTCCGGGATAGTCGTAATAACGGTATAGCATATGGAAACATTAACCTAAGGCCAGTTGTTTCATCAATTAAGAAACGTGATGCTATAATAATAAAATATAAAATCACCCAATTCAAAGGTGCATGCATTCAGGTTTACTTTTTAACCTTTTTATCTTCTTCTTCAAGTAGTAACACTCACAAGTAGTAATAAAACAAGAAAAAGAAAAGCAAAAGTCATAATAATTTTGATGTGTTAGAAGAAGCAGGAGTAGAAGAAACAACAGGGACAGCAACCGGGTACTTATCAACACAGTCATCCCAAGGGTTCCTCTTGATCCTTCCCCACCGATGATACCTCACGCATTGCCTTCCATACAACGCTGTTACACTTAAAACCCGACCCGAATGCAATTTGCCAAACCCGATCCCCCTTCGATACCCTTCCCTTAGCCTCCGTATAAGCCAACTCATACCAAAGTGAACTACTAGAAGTATTCCCAAACCGATGCAGAGTCATCCGAGACGGTTCCATATGCCACTCACTGAGTTCCAAATTCTTCTGCAACTCGTCAAGCACCGCTCTCCCTACAGCATGAATACAGAAATGCTCGAAAGTCAGCTTAAAATCCGGTATATACGGCTTCACCTTTGACCCCTTCAAAACCTTCCTCCTAACTAGGGATGGCAAAACGGGTTTGGCCCGCCGGGCCGGCCCACTGACCCGCCAAAAAAGGCGGACCGGGCTGGGATATTGAGACCGCTGAGCCCGCCCCGCCAAAAAAAAACCCCGCGAGCTAAAGCAATGATGGGCCGGGTCGGCCCGCCAACCCGTTTTTTTTTTAAGATAAAAAATTTCTTCATTGATCACTAAGATCAACCATTTTTATTTAACGTGAATATGATTAACTATTATTTTATACATATTTTCTACCAACCATATTTATTTCATTGTTTTATGATGTAGATGGAAATGATGATGACAATGAAAATGAAAAAGAAGGTCCAAGTGGTTCTAAGTGTGCATCTAATGTTATTGACATTAAAGATTAGAATTTAGATGTTCCACTCTTGTTTTGTTAAACGATATTATGTTTTGTTAGCCAATATTATGTAATTTGAATCTCTAGACTTTGAGGTTGTACTTATTATGTTTTTGCTTTAAGTTTAAGATCGAATTATGGATTTGGACCTTTTGGTTGATGGTTCTAGCCTTCTAGGTGACATTTCTTAATGGTTAATCCTAGTAATTCCAATGCTATTATTGTTTTATACTTTTATTTTGAATATATCAAGAGTTTTTAAAGTAAAATTTTGTTAAAAATGCTTTATAAAAAATCTATTTTAAAAAGCAAGTGAAAAATCTTATTGAAATTGAAATGTTAAAAATATATAAGTTTTTTGTTCAAAAACTTTAAAAAATATTGAGGCGAGCGGGCGCCAACATTGACCATCACTTAGTGGTAGGGCGGTCTTTTGAACTCGCTCGTTTTTAGCGGGCCAACTCTCCTCGCCCGTTTTTAGCGGGCGAATGCAAAGCGGGCGGGCGGCCCGTTTTGCCATCCCTACTCCTAACCAACGACACAAAGAACATAAAGCTGTTCGAAAGCGGCGAGAACCAAAGGTCCCAATGTTGTTATATTTGTTTTCAAAGCATCTCCAAAGAACCGCCATTAACTCCTCGCCAACGACACACCACGCGTTACCATTTGCGTCTTCTCTTTGGTAAACACGGTTGTAATGCTTATCGTCCGCTCCCTTATGAGTTAAATGCGGTATGGACGAACTTATACTTGACGCCGCCTTTGTCCGAGGATTTGTTGGAAAGGAGTATAGCGGCCCCACCCATTCGGAAAATACGGTTAGAAAGCAACATGGAGCAGTCGTTACCAAAATACCAATTGAGAGTTAAGTTTTTGGTGCTTAACACCACAAAGATAAGAATTTGGATTAGCTTTCAAAAGATCCTTAGCAAGGTCAATTGAAATAAGACCAAAGACTACAACCCATGCCACCAAGGTTAAAGCTCTTGATATTAGTCCTTAGCTTATAATGGTTAACAATCATAGCGAGAAAGTGAAGGTGTTGGATTAAAAGACTACAATTCACCACAAGGATCTCAATATCTCAAGGGTTAACACTGTTTTAGCAAATAAATCATCTAGTGCTCCAAACATAGCGACACGCTGACGCCCAAACGCGCTTCCTTCATGCATAGATTAGGTGGTCGTGATGTTATTCCGTTTGGTAAGTGCGTTTCATCGCCTAAACTCGCTCTCGATAAAATGCGACGTTGAAATTGAAGTGTCTCTTCGTTGAACTCACCATGTCTTCTAACATTTCAGTGAATGATTCAACCGACATTTTGCTTTCTTTCTCTCCGGTTTGTAACAAGCTTAAATCGACGAGGTAAATGCGTCGATGTCGTTTCGACCAATATAGGCCAGAATACGAAGAGAAGCACTGGGTGAACCAGAAGGGTGTCGGTGTGGAGATGGAGTTGGAGTGGGATGGAGCAAAGGTGTGAGATGATGGTGGAGTTTGAT